>JAPFBL010000629.1:142500-247500 GCA_026182355.1 Hermatobates lingyangjiaoensis
ATCCTTTGTTTGTAGGCCTATGAAAAAGGTTTTTAAATAAAACCGAAACGACAGGCAACGAGAGTTTGAGTTTTGAACCTAGAAAATTGACCGAATCCCCATTAGATAACACACCTAACCTATCAAACCGTTGATATATTATTGAATCTGTTATGTATACTTAACTAAGTCACTTTAATGGGTATTTCGAACAACAGTTCGTCATCAGGAGAAGAGAAGAATTCGAGTCACTTCTCTCCTGATTTTCTCTTGTTGACGACGAATTGTTGTTCGTTAGAGACCTTAGTGCTTGTTTTATGAAGGTGTTCTATAAACACTGGTCACTTGGGAGGCAGCACTAATAAACATTAAGTTACCTGTATTGCACAACGTGCTAATTCAAGTGTTCACTAAGCATAAAACACGAAAAAATCACAGTTCGTGTCATTAATACTATTTATAATATACTAAATAAGAAACAAGAAAAGAATATCTTTTGATGAAAGTGGAATATATTATTAAGTGTTAAATGAATGGATGCTGAAGCTGGCAAAGGAATGAACTGTCCAAAAGTGTACTGTTGATAAGTAAAAGAGATGGAAAAGAGCTGCGTCACCAAGCCTTCAACTTGCTGCCAGAGAGGGAGAGCAGGGCTTCACCGCAAGGCGCCTCCTGGAGTCCGCCAAACCGGTCCCACACACCAAACAGAATCTTATGTTTACCATTCAAAGCGAATAGCAGATAAGAGTTATAGCTAACGATATATATATATATATATATATATGATCAAACCACAATAAGAAATGGGGAAACAAGACTAAGATCTTTCAACCCGTTTTGATCTTCGCGTTCCTCGGCATTTTGTGCCATAACCGCTTAGTCAACCAGGCCAGGCCGCCTTGTTGACAAGTTTAGCCACCTCCATTGAACATGGAGATGCCCGAGGGCACCTCAAGCAACGCAATACTAAGCACGAATTCTGACAGTTACTCCGCAAAACGGTACCTAGGCCAAGAGTAATAGACAAACTAAAGCCCAGGTAACATACGGAGATAATTACTGATAAGGTACTCAAAATTCCCTTACCAGTTGCACTAGATACAACGAAGACATATATATACACAATCAAGACTAACTCAACTTATCACTACGCCTCAAGGTACTAAAATATTCCCTCGAAGTGGAAACTAAACTAACTTATAACTAAGAAACACTCAATACTAAAAGACTAAAAACTAATATAATATAATGTCCGACAAGGTACTCGATATTCCCTTATCGGTAGCTTTCAACCGTAACAAGCGGTCTTCGTTAGAGTCAAAAGCCCAACTGAGTGAAAGATTCAACCGTAACAAGCGGTCTTCGTCAGAGTCAAAAACCCAACTGAGTGAAAGATCTTAGTCTTGTTTTCCCATTTCTTATTGTGGTTTGATCATTGATTGTTATTTCACGTGTTTATGTGAAAACTTTTATATATATATATAACTTTAAATTACACAAAGCACGACACAGAAAAAGGAATAAAAAGCACACTTACAAAATTCTTAATATTCCTCTCTTCTAGTCTACTCCTGATGACGAACAACAGTTCGAAATATTGAGAATTCTATAAGTGTGCTTTTTATTCCTTTTTCTGTTTCGAAACAAAAAGGTGTTTCGAATATACAGAAGGGAGCGTTGAACATACAAGAGAGGTGATTACTACTTGTTCTTTGACTAGGACGACTCACACTGCAGTCATTGTGTATGGCACGCGGGAAACCTGGCGACTGTTCTTGTTTTCCATCTTGTTAGATATAATCACCGAGTAAGCCCCGTCAGTCAACAGGTAAGTTTTGTGGAGTGAAGAGGGTTATTTGCGGCTCATAGAAAATTTTATTATTTCTGAAGAATGAATGAAAGATAGGTTCTACATAGTTAAGCATATCTCCAGATATTACATGTTACCATTATGTACGAATGATAAACTGCCAGATAGGTATTCTAAAACGCTTCGAAATATTATGATGACTTATTCGAAAACACGTCAAGCAATTGACACTGAAAATTCCAGTTCGCTTTAAAAACTTGTTTGAGTAAATTCAATTCTTGTCAAAAGAATGAATTTAAACTCAATGTTTGAGTTTACCTAACATTTTTCTTCACCTTAAAAACTTATTTACATGGAATACATTTTGAAATTTACAAAGTATATTATACAATTAAATTCTTTATGACAAATCAAATGGTGTCTTAAGAGGGGGGGGGGGGGGGGGGAAATACTTTGAGAAACACTGCTGTAACTGAACTAAATACATTCTTCCATTTGCCTGAATAATATTCGTACAAATCTTGAATCACTTGCGTTAAGGATAAACATTCCACATCTACAGGGGTATGGTCAAAAAGTAAGGACACCATTCTTTGAATTTCGCGCGCGCTCTGAACTATAATTTCAAATTTTGTTGTTTTGTTGATACACTCGTCACGATCACATATATTCCACTGTTTTGGCTATATAACATGTGTTGTTTTATGTGAGAGTCATAAAGATTAGACTCGTGTTTGTATTCTCAGCAATTTTTTGTTGTTGAAAAAATAAATAATTGTCGAATAACTTATACCATTTATAAACTTTTTTTTTTGCAACAATTCAAGAGTTTTTAATCACTTCATACAATTTTGTGAAACAAAAATTAATACAAATTTTCTGCTCTTATTAATTTCAACAACAAAGAAATATTGTACATAATTAGAATGTAGTACAGAGCGCGCGAAATTCAAAAAGTCACCTTACTTTTTGATCACAGCTCGTGTACGGCACTTAATAACAGGATACTACTTAAACTACAATCCCAGGTGTTATAGCGACTGTCATAAAGACCTTCTTATTAAAATATACGTGACTTTAATGTATTTTAATAAAACCAGGTTATTATGAAAACAGCAAGCGCTAAAATAGCATTTTTATTGGCTTTCGTTTTTACTCAAATACACTCTCCTTAAGTCGATATAATATCCGAACTCTTTAGAACAGTGTTTCCCAAAGTGGGCGGTACCGCCCCCCTGGGGGCGGTGCTTTGATATCGAGGGGCTGTAATGCAAAAGGAGGGGGGATTCTATTTCCATAAATTGAAAATGCTCGTGCAATATAATTTCTAAATTTAAGTGAAAACACAACATGTAAACTTCAAGGAAACAGTTTCTTCAAATTATTTGTTTTGATAATTCATTTTTATGTTAAAAGTATATTCTCACCTAAGTTTCTTTTATTGTGTATTAATTCTTTTGTACGAGTATGCTATGAAACAATACATCTATTGGATTCTAAATAAATATTCGATTAGTAATTATTTTAATTTAATTATTAAAATGTTACTCATTTGGTTATTTAGTCTAGGAATCTGATTATTATTCAAGGGTGTTGAGTCATAGGTTTATGGACCCAAGGGGGCGGTTACTCGAAAAAGTTTGGGAAACACTGCTTTAGGATGAGCCTTTTTTTATTTTAATATTAGGTTTTAACATAAATTATATATATAAAGTTGAAAACCTATGCCTTCTTAGGGGTTTTACAACGTTTCGAGGCATTGGGTGTACCAAAGTTTGGGTAAACATAAATCTTAATAATTGTTTTCTTTTTTATCGTAAAATTAATAATATATCGTAACTGCAACTCTGGAATAACTGACGCTAAAAACAAAATGGCAAGTTTTTTTGAATGATTTATAACAAAATATTGAAGTTTTCTGTTTTAAAGCATGCCATTTGTTGAGATATGACAAAAAGAATATTTGGCAGAAAAGGGGTTTGTTACCTGGATGAGGAGAAGACGGGTGCTTGTCAGGGAAGGGTTCTGCTGAATAGGGAGGCGGGCCGTACAAAGTAGTCGCAGAAACAAGGCCGACACGGATTCCGCCTCTTCCACGGCGACTAGGCTCGCCGCGAGGGCTAAACCCTCCAGCCTCCTTGCGTCGACTCTTATCAGGCCCCTTATCAGTCTTTCCCGGAGGGTATTTGTTGAGCCTGCTGCAAGGCAAACAATCATTTCTTCATCTATTATGAATCATATACAAGACTACAATCAAAGAAATTACAACAATATCAAAGGAGAAAGTTTTTATATTAGAAATAGGTAAAACCGTCATACCTCGTAAGATGATCATGTAGTTGGAGCACTTTCGGACGTTGTCAATCTTCGATCGCAACAAACCTACTGAGCTGTTATATAGGGGGTTGGTTATCTGTCAAGTCCACTGCTATCCTGATATTATTATTTTGATTTTTAGTTTTTTTTTTATATTTTTTAACTTCGTCATCCTGCCTGTCCAGTCGTCTTTTTATTTTCATTAGTGATTTACATAAAACATCGGATTGGTAATTTATTTGTTCATTTCTTAATTTACCCGCATTTTTTATGTTTATATATTTCTATCTGTTCAGTTATGTTGAGTCTCTGTCCTTTCTGTCCTGTCTATAGTAAGTCCATTGTGTTTTCTAAGCTGTCAGGTGTATGTCCGTGTTCAGTCAGGTGGTTTACAAAATTTGATTTATTTGTATTATTTAAATAGTCTTTAAGATGTTCTTTAAATCTTATTTTTAGGGTTCTTCCCGTCTGTCCAATATATATTTAGACAATATATAGAAAACACAATGGACTTACTACAGACAGGACAGAAAGGACAGAGACTCAACATAACTGAACAGATAGAAATATACAAACATAAAAATGTGGGTAAATTAAGAAATGAACAAAATAATTACCAATCTGATATTTTATGTAAATCACTAATAAAATAAAAAGACGACTGGACAGGCAGGATGACGAAGTTAAAAAAAATATAAAACACCCAAACTGGATAATAGCTAAAAAAAACAACTAAAAATCAAAATAACTAAATAAAATCAAAATAATATCAGGATAGCAGTGGACTTGACAGATAACTAACCCCCTATATAACAGCTCAGTAAGTTAGTTGCGATTGAAGATGGACAACGTCCGAAAGCGCTCCAACGGCTCTAAGATCATCTTACGAGGTATGACGGTTTTACCTATTTCTAATATAAATCATACTAACCTCAGGGGAAAATATGCAAGTATTTAAAGGAGTAAGTGAAAAAGTTGTGAAGTAGCTACTTGTCAGTTCTAACAAGCTACCTCGAAATGTCTTATTACTCTCTGTTCGCTTCCTCTGTTTACATATAGGTATCAATGATCAAACCGCAATATGAAAAGAATAAATAAAACTAAGACCTTTCAACCGTAACAAGCGGTCTTGTAACGAAGACCGGTACTGATCTTTACAATTTCTTGTAATGAGAACAAGCACTGTAAACAAAAAAGACTGAAAACCAAAAAAAATGAATTAAAGAAAATAAACCGTATTCTTACTTATAGCCTTTGAATTAATTTGCAAAAAAAAAACCCAAAGGAAAACGTGATGTAAATATTTATAAATTTATTGAATCATTCCAATTTGTTTTATAAACTATATTACTTTATTTAAGAGGAATAATATCTAGCAAGAATGTTTGCATTGTGATTGCATTTGAGCTTAACATTTTGGCAGTCTTGTAACGAAGACCGCTTGTTACGGTTGAAAGATCTTAGTCTTGTTTTCCCATTTTCTTATTGTGATTTGATCATTCATTGTTATTTCACTTGTTTATGGGAAATTTTGTTATTAGTTATAGGTGTAGTAATTCTTCTGTTTTCACTCTACTACTCTCCTTTAGTCGAACCACTATCGATATGAATATTTTTACTTTTAATTTTAAATTTTAACATAAATTTATAATAGTTCAACAATATACACTGGTCATACAATAACCACCTCAACATCTTCCTACACTTCTACAGGAAAAATGAAACCATTTATTTTAACTTTTTCTTCTTAAATATTATTCCGGCTTCTAAAAATCATTTTAAATAGTCTTCTTAAACTTATATTATTCATTTTAAATAGTCTTCACATTATAACTTTGCAATCTACTCTGAGGCAGAGAATTACAAATAGCACTTAAAACTGAAATAAAACAAAGTATACACAGTTCATAAAAAGTGGTAGAGTAAAATGTTTAAAATAAACCAACCCAGATGATTGTTTCCTTTCGTTTTTCTTTTCTTCTTTTCCTGATTCAGTTGAAACGGAGACTTCATCGGCAGAATTGTCAGATTCAGATTGGTCAAGAGGCTTTCCTCCGCGAACCTTGGGAGAGCCTCCTCTTCGACTCCTAAAACAGGAACAAACCAGTTCAATATTAAACAAAACTTATCTACTAAATACATTTTCACACTAAATTAAAAGTTTGTTTTTTGTGCCCATATTTTTAGTATTTTCAACTTTAGTGGTATTCTAAAGATTTCGAATCTATTTCAGTTATGAGCGAGTTATAACATAAGGCTACGACCAATGATACACATGATATTCATGTTAGACGACAACAAAAACAATGAACTTATCAAGTTCGAGCCTCAAAAAACACGAATATATACTTCTAACGCAGTGCAATCAGTTATTATGTGGTATTTACTCATTGTAAGGTAAAAAGCTAATGAAATCGTCTCCTCATATTAAAAATCTTCCCAAGTCTACAATTTTTCTTAATTTATTTATATAAAACAAAAAGTTCTACTTTCTCCTTATTCCTATATTTGTTTGTATTTGGTTATAGTTCTCTGTGTTATATTTTCAATATGTTTCCTACACTTAGTCTTAGAACAAATGTAAAGGCTCAGCCTAACCTTTAGGAAAAAAAATAACAATGAAATGTACCTGCCTTCTAATATGAAACAGATGTACCCCATACCCTCACCCACGTCCATCCTATTCCCAGTCAGTTGTACCACAGACACTCACCCATAGGCTCCTACTCTCTTCCTTTTGTTATTTTATTTTTATTTTGTACTATATTTACATTGTACTATAGATAACTCTCTGATGACATTGTATTTTTTAGTTAATACCTGAGGAAGAACACTACGTGTTCGTAACGCGTTGTTTATACCATTAAATTTTTATATATGGAGACCATTTCATTAGCTTTTTACCCTACAACGAATATATACGAGGAGTATAAATCATTATTAGAGTTCAAAACTCGAAGAAGAGTAACACACACAGTAAAGAATCAGACTCACAAATTGAAATTTTAAGGCAGTCTGGCTTCAGGGAGAAAAGAGAAAAGGAGACCAAACATGTTGTAGACGCAACGGAAAGTAATCGGGGTACTTGTTTACTTGCCGTTGCATTTATCACGTCCCCCTCTCTTTTTTTTCTCCTGAAGTCGGAGAAAACTCAAAAATTTGAGTTTGTGTGTTTCTTGACTCTGATGTGTTACTCTTCTTACATTTTGAATTCGTTTTGTGTCCAGTTTTGGATCGTCTTTCTGATTTTTTAGTCAATTATTTATTATTAGATATATTTATGAAAGTCAAGTAACCGTTCATTTTCTCTGCTCTAACAGACTACACCTCCCGAGAGTACATACTACTAATAAACCAAAGTGATACTGGTAAATATAGCTTGAAGAGTTTTAAACGGAAGAACTTAGATCGTGTCTACCTCTATATCTAACATCTAAAAGATATAATCAGTAATCTGTGCAAACAATTGATTGTAAAAGATTCAAATAACACTATTTTAAAAGCAAATTATTTAAGAGATGACCTGAAAATACATTGTCAATTACAGTATCAGGCACGTAAAAGTACCTGTATATTTTTAGCTATACACTTTATAACTGTGTAACTAGCCAAACACAGAGAAAAAATCCATAACTTTGCTTCTATGTTGAATTTCCAATCCATTCTAAGCTTAGATTTTAAGTTAGACATGCAAAAAATCTACTGTCGAAAGTTTCAGCTCTCTATGACTTATTATTTGCTTGTGACAACATTTTTGAATAAACAAACAGACAGAACTTTTTTCTAAGGGTGGATTCAGTTTCTGTAATGTATAAAACCTAAAGATAACTTGAAATGAGTTAGTTATAAGCAATGTACAGGTATCTACTATAGTATGGTTTTGACTGGATATAATGTAGGTATACATATATCAATGATCAAACCACAATAAGAAACGGGAAAACAAGACTAAGATCCCTCAACCGTAACAAGCGTTCTTCGTCAGAGTCAAAAACCCAACTGAAAACCCAGTTGGGTTTTTGACTCTGACGAAGACCGCTTGTTACGGTTGAGGGATCTTAGTCTTGTTTTCCCGTTTCTTATTGTGGTTTGATAATTGATTGTTGTTTCACGTGTTTATGTGAAATCTTTATATATATATATATACCTGTTCTCTTTCGACACACCCCAGGAGACGTTGGTTCGGTACGAGTTGATATAGCCGCCATGAGACCTGTTGTTGACTCGGACTCTGCCCACTCCGCGGACAGACTTGTCCTTGCGACGGTCGTCCTTGTTGCGGTCATCATCTCCTCCTCGAGGCTCTGGGGGACCATGCCGACTTGCCTGCCGGTTTTGGTCGTATCCCCCTTCGTCACCTGCCAAGTGCAGCCCAGACAGCTGCTTATCGTCGCTCTCACCACCCCAAACTCGAGAACTGTCGCCTCCTTTTCCCTTTGAGTCCTCTATACTCGACTTTTCTTTCTTTTCGGCCTGCAGCAAACATGAATAAGCAAATGAAATACACAGTACGCATGTCGTTCCGCATCGGATATAACAACTCGGTTTTCCCATGTGTAAAGCATACTCTATCATACAACTGAAATAAAAGACATACTCTATAATTGGACTCATTATAAGCTTAATAAATTTTCAGCAATTTTTTTTGTAATTATTTTAGAAAGATAATGGTTGTAAGATTGAATCAAAGTACATATTTCAAGCATCCCTTTATTTTTATAGCTATCTATAAGAAATATTCTAAGTGTTCATTTGTAGTTTAAAATTAAAAGCATGTCTGAAAGGTCAAATATACTTAGGACCGTAACACGAAGAATGAAAAGTCTCTTTTCAAGCACAGTGAGCAACCATTGTGCAGCTTTTATCGGTTGGTCATGTTATACTTTAAAACTTTGAAATCTTCATTCCTTGTAAACTTTCTTCTCAACGCGACCGACCAGTTTCTCAGTAAGACTATTACTAAAAGATAATTCTATTGAATGTATTTACATGTATAATGTATATTATATATTATAATATATATGATCAAACCACAATAAGAAAATGGGAAAACAAGACTAAGATCTTTCAACCGTAACAAGCGGTCTTCGTCAGAGTCAAAAACCCAACTGACGAAGACCGCTTGTTACAGTTGAAAGATCTTAGACTTGTTTTCCCATTTTCTTATTGTGGTTTGATCATTGATTGTTGTTTCACGTGTTTATGTGAAATTTTTTTATTATGATATATATACTTAAAATAAACAGTGACACATAGACTGAAACATAACAAAGACTCACTTTTCAATATTTCGACCGTAATGGCGGTCGTACTCAGGAGAAGAAGTGAATTGACGGAGGGATGACAGTCAATGGAGAAGTCAACAGTCAATTGACGGAAGAGTTGACTATCGTCCCTCCGTCAATTCACTTCTTCTCCTGAGTACGACCGCCATGACGGTCGAAATATTGAAAAGTGAATCTTTGTTATGTTTCAGTCTATGTGTCACTGTTTATTTTAAGTGTTATCTGTCCTGCCGGACCGTTTTTCGTTTATCATGTTATAATATATATATATATCAACTCAAAAACGAAGAAAAGCAACACACAGAGAAAGAGACACACTTAAAAACTGAAATTCGAAAATCGTCATCCGAAAATTTGAGTTTGTAAATGTGTCTCTTTCTCTGTGTGTTGCTTTTCTTCGTTTTTGAGTTGATTTGCGTGCAGTTTGGATCGTTTTTTTCGAATTTTAAGTGTTATAATATATATACCAATATAATGCATAAAAACTGTTAGTCATAAATCTTTTCATTGACACGCATAAGCAAACAATCTAACTATATAATCAAGGAACTCTTGAAAAAACCATTCAAAAAGACAAGAGTTGTACGTTACATTGCAAACAACAGTAAAAAAATATCAATCAGTTCCGAAAACACTAATGTTTATAGCTACAGTGTTTTGCCGGTAGTTGTTACTCAGTGTAAACTTTTGTCAACTAAAGCTTCATAGCTTCTTGCTGTTAATAGTTCCATGTTTCAGTCATTGTATAATTTAATTAACAAAAGTTTACACTGAGTAACAACTACCAGGCAAACTATCAGGTCATTCAGAAGACCTGCCTGCACCAGAATAATTCTGAACCACCTGAAATAAAATCTTGGAAGCTTCACTCGAGGAGCATCAATCTCTCCAAGATAGTGACTCACCCAGTCCTGGTCTTATTCCTTAAGAGATCTACCAAGGCTGATAAAGTGAATCAACAGGATAATGCGTCTTCACGACCTACAAGACAACGACACCAGCCCTCCTATTTGGCCGACTATATAACTGACTAAACTTTTCCTCAGGGAGGAGGTGTGACTGTAGTATATTTTTATGTGTGTCAACACTAATGTTTATAGCTAAATGTTTACTGTGTTTTTGTTAACTAAAGCTTCATAGCTTCCTGCTGTTAGGTTACGTTGCAGTGGCAGTCCCACAAGGGAACACACGTAGGCCGAGCATTGGCCCTTTGTGATACCACACAATGAAGATTGATTCTACAGTGGGAGTCCTAAATTTTGCCTAACTCAAATGTATTTAGAGTAGGGATCTTTAACGAGTATCTGACATCGTACAGGCTCGGGACCGACGGTTTAACGTCCTTCTCCGAGGGACGACGTGCTCAGATTTATTCACCTCCCGCGTGAATAAATCGAGGGGGCAGGTGAGGATCGAACCTCGGTCCTATCAGTTCAGAGGCGAGCACGTAACCACTGAGCTAGCCTGACCCCTAGCTTCCTGCTGTTAATAGTTCCATGTTTCAATCATTACATTACGTTAATCATATTATGTTGTTGCAAGTATTAGCTGGGTGTCACTTACGGCTTTGTAACCTCCTCTATCCGCAGTAACCTCCTGCCTCTTACAAACACCTCTTCCTTGTACTTTTGTAATCTCTTCAATATATTGACGATTGTTGGTTGGAAAGTCGTGTAAAAGAAGTCTTTGCTAGTTAAAAACAAACATATATATATTTTTTTTTATAAGTCTACAGTTTGTTCAATAGTTTCTATCTAGTAAATAATTACTGATTATTCTGAGGTACTATGGTATTTAATTTTGTTTTGAGTAATAAAACATGTTTTTTCTGAGCAGACTTTTTCCTCAGTTTAACAGCTCATTCAGGTGATCCTAACACTGCTGCCAGTGTGGGACTGTGGCTCTCCATAACTACTGAATTGCAAAGACCAAGTTTTCACCTTTAACCATAACAGTATCATAGATGAGGAGATCTATGGCACAAGATAACGGCACCATTCGTTATCCAGTTTGGTAACGAACTAAATCAAACATCAACAAATCTATGATAGATCTGATCATAGAGCGAGAAATCTATGATAGATCTGATCATACAACAAGAAATCTATGATAGATCGGATCATACATGAAAAAATCTATGATAGATCGGATTATAGATCGAGAAATCTATAATAGACCTGGTCATAGATCAAGTAATCTATGACAGAATTGATCATACATAAAAAAATCTATGATGGATCTGATCATAGATAGAGAAATCTATGATAGAACTGATCTTACATCAAAAAATTTATGATAGATCTGTTCATATATCAAAAAATCTATCATAGATCAAGAAATCTATGATAGGCCTGATCATACATCAAAAAATCTATGATAGATCTGATCATAGATTACGAAATCTATGACAGATCTGATCATACATAAAAAAAATCTATGATAGATCTGATCATATATCAAAAAATCTATGATAGGCCTAATCATACATCAAAAAATCTATGATAGATCTGATCATAGATTACGAAATCTACGACAGATCTGATCATACAACAAAAAATCTATGATAGATCTGATCATAGATTACGAAATCTATGACAGATCTGATCATACATAAAAAAATCTATGATAGATCTGATCATTTATCAAAAAATGTATCATAGATCAAGAAATCTATGATAGGCCTGATCATACATCAAAAAATGTATGCTAGATCTGATCATATATTACGAAATCTATGACAGATCTGATCATACATAAACAAATCTATGATAGATCCGATCATATATTAAAAAATCTATCATAGATCAAGAAATCTATGATAGACCTGATCATACATAAAAAAATCTATGATAGATCTGATCATAGATTAAGAAATCTATGATAGATCTGATCATCGATCAAGAAACTAGAGTACACACACAAAGTATAAGGAGAAGCCTTGGAACAGGAGGAAAAGTTGAAGCAAAGGAAGAAATGACTGATTGTTATTTTCTTCAGGAATTGAGTGTTCGAATGAAAGAGGAAGCAATAGAACGTTTAAAGAGGACTGCGAAACACTTGCCCCAGAATAATACTCTTTCAAGAGGATAATAGTAATTTAACTATAACATTTTTATACCTAATTATATGCTTTACTTAAGCTACTCCGCTAATAACATGTTATTCAGTTACATTATAAAATTCTTAGAATGTTTCTATTTTCCGCTTGTTTTTCTATTTCTTACTGCTACTTAAAGATGATTAATACAGTTAAGAGTGCGGAGGTTGCTACAATTTGTCAGCTCTGTAAGAACAAACTATAACAGTAATCAACCAAACGTGACACCCAACTAACACTTGAGTATTGTGTAGAACTGTTTACAACTTGTACTACGTGTATATCATACATAAAGCAATTAAAGTCGTTGCAATGGAGTGCATACTTTTGATTAGCAAAAAAAAAAAAAATACAGTTAGGTATACTCCAATGTTTTACTGATCTTATAGAAAAACAAATTATTATAAACAGAACAAACTCCCGATCTTTCAGATTAATCGTATAATAAAGACTTTTGTTTCTTCTTATAGGCAATAAAAAAACATAAAAAAGAAAACTTGATATAAGATCGAGCACCTGAGACAGCTTCACCTTGTGTTCATGGGCCTCTACCTTCTCAGGAGTGATTGGAACAGGCATATGAGACATCTGAAAAACAATTTCTTTTATTACTTAGCTATAAAACACACATATTTACACTATAGAGAACTTGTTACGCTTTAACTGGACCTAACAATCATTAAAAAAAAAAAAAAAATTGATAAAATAAGAGAGAGCCCACATTACCCTTTACAATGAATTATGTTTATCAGCTTTCTATTGAAAATTAAATGTAGTATAAATAACTTGGCTAAAACAACCTTAAACACAATTATCTATATATAAATTTTCTTCGTGGCTCTGTATGTATGTATGTTTGTACCTTATGCATTCGGCCTACAATGGACCTTTTTCAAAAATTCTTTTGCAAGGCACTTTCTATAGGTCTTGGGGAGGTTTGAGGCTATTAAACTCTGGGGGGCAGCCTAACCCAGGCCCCCTAGGGCCCAAAAACCTCAAAAATTTGCCAATTTTTAGTTTTTGCATTTTTTCTCAAGAAATATGGCGTCTACGGCCTTAATGCATAAAATGTGAAATGTTGGAAATAAAAATCGAGCTCTATCTATATATAAATTCTCTTCGTGGCTCTGTATGTATGTTTGTACCTTATGCATTCGGCCTACAATGGACCTTCTTCAAAAATTCTTTTGCAAGGCACTTACTATAGGTCTTGGAGTGGTTTTAGGCTATTAAACTCTGGGGGGCAGCCTAACCCCGGCCCCCTAGGGCCCAAAAACCTCAAAAATTTGCCAATTTTTAGTTTTTGCATTTTTTCTCAAGAAATATGGCGTCTACGGCCTTAATGCATAAAATATGAAATGTTGGAAATAAAAATTGAGCTCAAAGTTATATAATGATTTTTTGCCCTAGGATGCTTCTTTCATAGCCTAGGTACCACGATTCTCCTGAAAATGTTAAAAAACGTCCAAGGGACTGTAGATCATGAATGAAGAATCGTAAGACAAAAATGCATAAAATAATATTGAACCCAATTTTCATTTCGATCATTTCAAATTTTATACTTAAAACTTCTAGACCCGGGCAACGCCGGGTATTTCTGCTTGTAAACACAAAATCCCTTTTGGAGCTCGTATTACTTCAAGAGCAACTGTTTCCCCAGAGCTCTTGAAGACGGTAGCGATCTGTCACACAATCCGTAGAAGGCACATGCATTTAAATTCAATCATTTCACTTCTTATAAAGCTGATGTGTTGTTTTATAACTTTTTAGAAGACAATTTTGTTGTAGTTTTTTTTTACAATAATTGCTATAATCTTACCCCTGGGTCTTTCCTCGAATCCTTGTCCTTTCCATAGCCAATTCGGTGCTCCATCTTTTCGAGGTCACCGCCCAACCAACTTGAAGGCTTATAGTTGGTTGGGGCTTGCATGGAGCCGGCCCTGAAACAATCCAGTCTGCACACATTACTGACGTCACTTTGAGTCGTTTGACAAGTCATGCTAAGGCTTCTTGCCTCCCAGTCTCCAACACTAAACCCTATCCTTATACCTTTCAGCCGAACAATTTTAAACCCCAAAAAGGAAGTCATAATTATTCAACACTAAACAAAATATCATAAATAGAATTTAACATTAAAAGTAATTATTCGCAACTAAAATCAGTTAAAATTATTGTAGGGTAAAAAGCTAATGAAATAGTCTCCACATATCAAAATTTAATGGTATAAACAACGCGTTTCGAACTAAGGGTAGAACTGACAGTCAATTGAACCACAGACATTCACCCTTAGTTAATGCCTGAGGAAGAACACTACGTGTTCGAAACGCGTGGTTTATACCGCATAATAACTGATTGCACTACGTTAGAAGCTAAAATTATATTCAAATATGCTCTAAAATAATATTTATGTCAATAACATCGCCTGAATTCGTATGAAAAATGTGAATATGGGGGAAATTAGAGACATACTCTAAACAATATTATTCTTATCTCTAATACATACCATAAATGACTCTACAAATTATAATATTTCTTATACAAGTCAATAACAGACAACACACCTATTTCTGTATATATAATAGAAGCCATGAATTACAAACACAGGAGTAAAAAGACTAACTATTAACCAGTATGATTTATATTATTAATATGGCAAACCGTCATACCTCGTAAGATGATCTTGGAGCCGTTGGAGCGCTTTCGAACTAGCCTAATCCGTAGGTTAGTTGCGATCGAAGATGGACAACGTCCAAAAGCGTTCCAACGACTCCAAGATCATCTTACGAGGTATGACGGTTTGTCATATTAATAATATAAATCAAAATAACTTCAGTGGTAATAATAATATGCATGTATTAACCAGTAACTTAGTATTACACCATTCTATCCCTTAAGTACAATGCTTTATATTCCATTGTAGTTATCAACAACTATCCGTCTTGTGTTGTTGTACCTTTATGACTTCCAGTATTTTCGTAAAATGGGTGTCGTTATCTCTGATTGAATTCTGAAAGGCCTATATCACTGTATTTGTAATCATCCATAGAGTGACTTGTCAGTATTTTGTTGTATAATGAAGATGTGTGGAAAGCCGACAAGTTATTATTGAAGAAACGGGGAATTAGGTATTGAGTAATGTTTAGTTACTTCCAGTAGAATTAGCAAGCGCTGAATTCAGCAATATGTATTTAGTAATGAATGCATTACTAAATTACATAATTTCGTAGTTATGCATTTAGTAATGAATAAGACAAAATACAGTAAAATAGGTAGACTTGACTTATCAAGCCAGTATCCACATCAGCGTTTTCCAAACTAAGTCTAAAGGGAGCCGTGAAAATTAGTCACAGTGAACAATTTTTCAAATTATTGCTAACATTTTCTATGGTAAAAAATGATTTTTTTGCCTTGGCTGCAATGAAATCGAAATATCGAGCTCGTTTAGTTGTAGAAAAAGCGCTACGAGTAGCTATATCGTCACAAACACCAAGATTTGATAAACTTTGTGCTAATAGACAAGCACATCCATCTCATTAAAAACAATAATAAAATATCGTTTTCCATTAGTCTGTACAAATAAAGTTTATAAGAGTAAAAATGTTTGTGTTTTTATTTTATGAAATCTTCAGGGGGCGCCAAATGATTAAATATTTTTAAGGGAGGCGTAGTAACATCAAGTTTGGAAACCATTGGCTTTGTTTATTATTAGAATATTAAAGAATAGTTTGAAGCATGTAAATAAAATATATAAAAAAGAAAAATGTATAAATAATACATATTGTACACTCACATTCTCTTTTTTATCTTATAGGTTTATAAGTGTACATACATAAGTAGATGCAAATAAAGAATACATAAATATGTTTTTAGAACTCTTTTATTCTTCATAAAAGCTGTTCTTTAAGGGTTGTCAAATTTTCACAAATTTGAATTTTTAAATATTTTTTTCTTCAATTTTTTTATGAAAAATCCGCGATACACTGAAGGGCCGGGAAAGCAGAGTCACAAAGTATTGAAGAGGTCACACTAGAGACATTATAAAGAAAATTAACAACAATTCTAATTTTATTTTTTTTTTTTTTTGCTTAAAAGAAGTCATTGACTTGAATAAATGTGAATATAGGTAGGTTGTTCTAGGTTTATGAGATATGTATGTGGTTAAATGGGTTACCGATTGTCGGAATTCCTCGAGTCACGGGAAGCCCTGTTGTCCCTGGAGTCTGGCCGAGAAGGTCGTTCACGAAGTTCAGACCGCTCCTTCCACAATTCACAGTCATCATCCTGCTGCGAAAACAGTCCGCGCTCAACCAAACTGATTTTCTTTCGAATCAATAAATTCTATGTTAACAGCAAGCAACAACACAAATTAACAGTCTCCAAACACCAAAACAAAACACAATGTCACATACAAAAAAAACAAATCAAATATTTTTTTCAATAGAGTTACTTTAGAAAGGAATAAACCGAGAGGAACATAGATTTATTACAAAAATTTAAATCAGTGTTTCCCAAACTTTTTCGAGTGACCACCCCCCTTGGGTCCATAAACCTATAACTCAACACCCTTGAATAATAATCAGATACCTAGACTAAATAACCAAATGAGTAACATTTTAATGTTAACCATTAAAACCATTATTTAAATTTAATTTAACCAAAATCAGAAAAACAAAAAGAAAATACAGTTGGTTTGTAAAGTTTTTGATAGTCAATGTTTTGACCATAAGTTGTTTTGATAATACACTTGAAAATCAATTAGATATGAATAAATTCATCCATCAGATTGCTGATAAGAGACATATTCCGTATTCGGTCAATCAGAGAAGAACATTTACATTCTTTATTCGGTCAATCAGAGAAGAACATTTACATTCTGTATTAGGTCAATCAGAGAAGAACATTTACATTCTGTATTAGGTCAATCAGAGAAGAACATTTACATTCTGTATTAGGTCAATCAGAGAAGAACATTTACGAGGAAGGATAATATTATGTTGCAATCCGTCATGTTATTGAAAACAATGACTAATAAATTCTTTAAATATAGTTATTGAGTTAGTTCTTCCACTCTGGTTAGCAATATTAGAATTATTAGTAATAATATACGTCATACCTCGTAAAGTTTCTGTAGAGCTCGACCGGTTTCGGGTCCATCTGGTTCACATCTTCAAAAATAAAATACAGTCAAGTTGCTCTTGAAGATGGGAACCAGATGGACCCAAAACTGGTCGAGCTCTACAGAAACTTTATGAGGTATGACGGACATTTTTACTAATAAATTCTTTATTCTGAAAACAGTGGTCGTTAAATCATCATTATAACAGAGTTGTAATACATGGAAACCCCGTAAATATAAATTAAAAAAAAATACTTAGAAAATTAAAAAAACATCTACAACATTAAAATATAACAGGTACTAAACATCTACAAAATATTAACATTTAAAATACTATTTTTCTTTTTTATGGAGGTTTGGTCTAGCTTCAATAATACAACACCTTTAAGCCGACGTTTCGTCTATACTTGTAGACATCTTCAGGGCTATATCAATACAGAATTGAATTACAATAACATGAAAAGTAATTATATTACATAAATAATGTAATAAAATTACTTTTCATATTATTGTAATTAAAATTCTTTATTGATATAGCCCTGAAGATGTCTACAAGTATAGACGAAACGTCGGCTTAAAGGTGTTGTATGATTGAAGCTAGACCAAACCTCCATAAAAAAGAAAAATAGTGGTCGAGCTTAAAAATAAGCTCGACTCTAATATATGTGGTCGAGATAAGGAAAACATTCAAATATTTAAAATATCAAATACATAAAAATGTGTCATGTTAAAGTCGTTTTAAAAGCTAAAAAAAAAAAAAAAAAGTAAAATATATTCTTATGAAGAAACCTTAAATAATTGACTTTCTACAGGGAGAGGGTCAGGCTAGCTCAGTGGTTACGTGCTCGCTTCTGAACTGATAGGACCGGGGTTCGATCCCCACCTAGCCCTCGATTTATTCACGCGGGAGGTGAATAAATCGGAGCATGTCGTTCCTCTGAGAAGGACGTTAAACTGTCGGTCCCGAGCCTGTACGATGTCAGGTACTCGTTAAAGATCCCTACTCTAAATACACTTGAGTTAGGAAAAAATGTAGGTCCCCCACTGTAGAATCAATCTTCATTGTGTCATTTTGTATGAAATATCTGTGAGATCACAAACTCAGTGGATGATAGAAGCCCTTTGGAAGTCAGTAGTTATTTCACTATAAAAAGATTTCACATTAACACGTGAAATAACAATCAATGATCAAACCACAATATGAAAATGAGAAAACAAGACTAAGATCTTTCAACCGTAACAAGCTGTCTTCGTCAGAGTCAAAAACCCAACTGAGTTAACAAGTTATTATTATTTATTAACAATAAATTGTTGTTAAGAAATATTATTGAATCGTCTCTAATTAAATTAAATAGATGATAAAATATTATAAACGTTAGTAACGGTCTCTTCAAACTTGATACTTTCATTACGAGGGCAATAGCCTCTTCTAAGAGGGTTGACAGCTAGCGGATAGTTTTTTACTCTTTCTTACTGTACTCTCCTTTGTTTCCCCAAACATCCCTTTCAGGACATTAGTCCTTTCCTGCGCTTTCACTCTTTTAAAATACCACTCTTCCCTCCCACTCTTTTCAACCCCTCATCAGATGTTCTCTGCATCTAGTGTTTCAGTTGGGTTTTTGACTCTGACGAAGACCGCTTGTTACGGTTGAAGAAAGATCTTAGTCTTGTTTTCCCATTTTCTTATTGGGGTTTTATCATATATATATGTTTTATTAAAGAGTATGCCGATCTTTATTTTTGTTCGTTTTTTTATTTAATTTTTCCAGATTTCTAAGCTTGGTTTTTAGAAGCTAGAAAACTGGAGAAATTCAATAAAAAACGAACAAAAATGAAGATCGGCATACTCTTTAATAAAACATATCTAAATGAAGGTCTGCTCCCAAAATATACAAAATATACTATATATATATATATATATATATATATATATATATACATATAGCAGATTCAATAATATATCGACCGTATATATATACTTAAAATAAACTGTGACACATAGACTGAAACATAACAAAGACTCACTTTTCAATATTTTCAATATATTCGCCATTACGGTCGAAATATTGAAAAGTGATATTTCGACCGCCATTGCAGTTGAAATATTGAAAAGTGAGTCTTTGTTATGTTTCAGTCTATGTGTCACAGTTTATTTTAAGTGTTATATGTCCTGGCGGACCGTTTTTCGTTTATCATGATATATATATATATATATATATATATATATATATATATATATAATCAGTAGGTTGCTTATCGCTCAAACACTTATTCTAAAGATAACTGCTAATTGCGAGCAACACTGATAAGAGTGTTTAGCACGAGACCCCCTCCTCCCTCTCCCGCAACATGCACACGCCGCCTACACGACACCACACCATCATAGGAATGGCCAACCACTCACAGTGTTCGACTTGGAGATGTTGGTAGCCGCAACAATGTGGTCGGCCGACTTTTCCAAGCCCAACCTTTCGTCTAATTGGCCACCATCGTTATTTTCCTTTTGCGAGCACCACTCTCTTTCTATCTCCTTCTCTGAAAGATATTTCTCCACTCGCCTGCAAAACATAGAAAATCCATGGAATTCAAAGTTTTAAGCACTAATAAGCCAGATTTCTTTAATATATTTGTATTTTTGTTGATTTTTATCCTTTTTTTTTTGTATAATATGTTTTCTGAAAACACTGACTGTACTTACATTGGATATTCATACTCCTTGTTAAAGTCTCTCTCTGAATCTCGTTCCTGGAGCTGCGCGGAGTCTGCCACATGATTGTCGTAGTAATTCCGCTTATTCAGCTCTTCTCTGTCCTCTCTATTCATTCCACGATACCTGTACGCAATATCAATCATACTTTTAAATATCATCACTAGAAAAATGTTCACAATTCATGAATTCTAGGAGTAAAAAGCTAATGAAATGGTCTCCACATATAAAAATTTAATGGTATAAAAACGCATTTCGAACACTATTAACTAAAAAATACAATGTCATCGTATTTTTTAGTTAATGCCTGAGGAAGAAGTTAGAAATACGTTGTTTATACCATTAAATTGCTATATGTGGAGACCATTTGATTAGCTTTTTACCCTACAATGAGTAAATACCACATAATAACTGATTACATTACATTACATTACATTACATTACATAACAGGCACATATGTAACAAGTCATTAAAGCCGTTTTTAACAAATACTCACTCATCTCTTTATCTTGTTTTCAAAATAAAATTGACAAAAAAGAAATATTCAAACTGTCCCAATGTCATCGGAAACCTTGATCAATTTGAAACAAAACCTGTAACCCATTTGTCTATAGAATCTATTAAACCTGACAAACACATCTTTTTGTTGTAAATACACAAATTCTAATGAAAAAAAAAAAAAAAAACTTTTTAGGTTAAAATTAAGCTTCCAAATAGGACGTGTTCGATTTCAGTATATAATCAGTACCTCAGGATCTCATTAAAATAACATAAAACAAAAAAAAAATATTTAGAAATAATAAAAGATTATAACATTATTTTGTCTAAATATTAATTTGGTTATTGAGGATTATGTCCAAAATGAATAAGTTTTAGTTACGTCTAATCTTTTGGACCTATCTAAAGCCTATTCAACAGTGTGTTTAATTGGAAACATTCAATGTGTGTTTGGACCTTATCCTCAAGAACCAAATAAGTATTTGAAGAATCAGTGGTCGAGAAGACGCATATATATATATATATATATTTATATATATATATATATATCGGCTTTAGTGATTTTTATGGTATTATAGACACCATAAATAATATATATATATATATTATTTTGTTGTATAAAAAATAATTATTCAATGAGTTTGATTATATTGTTTAAACCCTTAAATATTAACAATTTTTATTTTTTTTAATTTCTGACTTCTGAATTAAAGAGTTTTAAGTAAAATTGAAATGTTGAATTTTAATCAGAAAACAGATAGATATATAGCTACTTTGTATTATTTAATCAAAAATTCGAAAATAATATTAATTAAAAAAAAATTGAATATTGTCATTTATAAAAGTAACATAGCGCCATATACAACAAATAGGTAGAATAAAACATATATTGTATCGATTGACATTACAAACTGGCGTTTTTTATCGGAGAAAGACTCGGAACGAAGACAGAGTGAGGGGTTACAGATTAGTGCAACCAAAGTGGTTTTAGTGGTGGCCGATTCTAAACTTATCACAAAATGACGGACAATGTTTATTAAAACCCGAATGAAGAAGAAAGGAGTTTTACACAAACATCATATTAAACGATTTATAATAATTTTTTTTTCTTATTGTTTAAACCAGGAGTTCTCAACCTTTGTTTGCTTGTGGACCCCCACTCCCCCGGATACTTAAAAAACATAATTATACAAAGTTATAAATAAATATTTGTTTTTAGGTAAATGAAAATCGTTAATTATGAAATAATTTCATTACATCTACAACGCATGCGAAAATACAAAAATGTTTTTAAAACAATAACAAAATAATTCTTTATTAACATTTCATAAAGAGCCCTGAAATAAATTGTAACAGAATCAATTTTGAATGTACCATAAAGAGATGTGCAATAGAAAATTTTAAAACATTGGAACATTTTAACAAACTGACGAGGATATTAGGCCTTATATTTTAATTATGTGTGAATATTGTACGGCCAAAGCTTACTACGCTTTGATTTATTTTTGGTTTGCTGATGAATTTATTTAAACTTAACATAGAGCTCTAACCACGTATCATGGACCTTCAGAATACTACTTTCCTCATGGACCCCCAGTAATCCTCTGTGGACCCCTGGGGGTCCATGTGGACAACGTTGAGAACCACTGGTTTAAACCGATCCCCTAGCGGGTGATAACGTCAGCCGTTTATAGACTTTTTGTTTGATCGGTGATTCTACAGATTCTACACTGGGAGTCCTAAATTTTGCCTAGCTCAAGTGCGTGCATTTCGAATAGGGATGTTTAACGAGTACCTGACATCGTACAGGCTCGGGGCCGAAAGCTTAACATCCTCTCTGAGGGAGACGGCGTACTCAGATTTATTCACCTCCCGCGTGAATAAATTGAGGGCCAAGTGGGTATCGAAACCCGGACTACCAGCCCAGAGACGAGTACGCTAACCACTGAGCTAACATGACCTCTATCTTTAAGCATTAAAAAACTATAATTATTTATAAAAGATGTTCATTTTTTTTCTATCATTATGAATTTTATAATTTTCTGAAGAATATCTTTAGATATTTGATATGGAGAATGAATAACAACCAAGTAAGATTAAATACAAGTTTTATTACCTAAAAAAACTGCAAATGTTATAACCCTTTTTTCGATTCATGAAAACGTTTTTCTTTTCTAGTTATTTAATTATAATGAAATGTCACTAATTCGATTTGAAAGAAAAGTAAATTAGAAAGCTCCTCAGAAAGCAAAGTCTCTTTCAGAGACGTGAAGCAGGGGTGAAGTTAGCCGAGGGGGTTCTGAAGGACTCAGGACACTCCCCTCTGCTACCCTCCAGCCGCAGCAAGTCTATGACTCGTCATCTTGGTCTCATCATACGGAGCAACATACATTAGCACTATATGTCCCTATTATCAGGAGTAAAAAAACAATCTATCCTATTTTCAGCCATTTTATGAGGGCATAAACAAGGGGTTTCTCAACCTTTGTTTGCTTGTGGACCCTCTGAGCGATATTTTATGATACGTGAACCCCTATCCCCCCACGGGTACTTCAAAAACATAATTATATGCGAGTAAATTGCCCAGCAAATATTTATTTTTTGGTAAATCAAAAGTGTAACTATGACATGATTTCATTGCATTTACAATGTGATGTCGAAATATACAAATCTTTTTAAAACAATAACGAAATGTTTATTTATTAATATTAAGAAAAGTATATTGAAATGAATTGTAAAAGGATCAGTTTTGAATATAACAGAAAAAAAAATCATAATTGAACAGTTTAAAACTTTGAAACACTATGACTGAGGAGAGTGCTGAGCCCTATGTCATAAATAACATGTTTTTGAATATTCTAACGGTCAGCTCACTGCGCTTTGATATATTTTTAGTTATGCTATCCAGATATATGCCACTAAAATTAGCATGTAGCACAAACCACGTGCTACATGTTGAAGGACCGTCAAAATACTATTTTTTTTCCCGTGGACCCCCAGTAATCCTCTGTGGACCTTTGGGGGTCCAAGTGAACCACGTTGAGAACCACTGGCATAAACGGACAAAGAAAATTAAAAAAAAAACAATCTTGCTAATAAACATACAGAAAAGTTCTGCATTATCTTAACAATTTATATCAATCTATAAGCATTTAAAAGTTGTTTTAACATATATGTTATAAACGTTCATTTTGTTCTATGATATGTAATTTTACATATTTTGTTAATAAGTTTATATTTTTCTGAAAACTATCCTAAGATGTTTTTATTGCAATTTTTTTCCCCCGGTTAATATAATTATGATTCCCTGAGAGATGTTTCTTTTCTTTAAGGGTTTCAGAAGGGGGTAGTAATGGAGTGATTAAGCGCCACTAATAGCATCTAACACTCAACTCCGACTTTCGGCCTTCACGAGGCTACCCTGTTAACCTGCTGTATGCAGGGACAAACGAAAGAGGAGGAGAAGGTGATCAGGGGCTGGGTCTGACCACCTTCGTTTCACATCATTCCTAATCCCAAAATCCCCTCCTTTTTATCCCAGCCCCAATCTAAGGTGTTATGCGATCTGGGCCGAAGGATGGATGATACAGGGGTTACCATATTATGAACGGTGCCTCAAGGGTACCAGGCGACTCCCTTGAGTAAATAGCCTTACTCTAGTATGCGATGCTCTGCCGGAGCGGACAATATACCACCGATAGAGATACACGGATTTTTCCCTGTAAGGAGAAGGAGTCCGGAGACTGATGCCTTTTTTACGTGAAAGCACTTTTGCCGCATCATATCGGGAGCAACAAGCTCTAGCCTAGGATAGAGGCCAAACAAAACCTCCGAGATACGCCCGAGGTGGACCACGCGGAGGCGAGCTTCCACAGTCCCTACATACTTTCAAATGACCATCAGAGAGAGTAAAATCTTTCACAGAACTGAAGAAGTGGAGTTAAAACACAGCTCCGTTGTAAAACACAACTGAAGAAGGGTCGCTCTCCAACCACTGCAGTCTATGACTCGTCATCTTGTGTATCATCATTTGGTCATCAAATAACTAGCGTGCTAATACAGTAATCCCTTACTTTTCGCCAATAATGGAGACCAAAACACCCGCGAAAAGTGAAAAAGCGCGAATAATGGATGCGCCTTTATATAAAAGCCTCTAAAGCACAAACAACGACCTTTCCAACAGAGAGAGAGAATCCTGACCTTTACCTCCTATAAGAGAGAAAGAGAATTATACCCACAATGTATTGTACAGTTCGAAGTTATGCTATATGAATTAGTCAATCAGATCAAAGTAAACATCTTTGGTTATTTTTTTTATTAATTTCAACTTCCATTTTTTGATATTTTTATTATTTTCTTTGTCACAATTAATTTTGTTTTAATATTTTTCATTAATGTTTAGTCCTTTAATTTTTGTTTATTTTTTACTGCAAATACAGTCGAATATTTTTTAATTTTTAATTAAACATTTCACGACTCCGCGAAACACTGAACCGCGAACTAGTGAAGGATTACTGTATACAACCTATATCCTTTTACTAGTGGATCATCAGAAAGAAAAAGACTCGGACAAGATCGAGTTAGCTCAGTATTTGGAGTCTTTCTATGACCATACACCTATCAATCAATGATCAAACCACAGTAAGAAAATGGGAAAACAAGACTAAGATCTTTCAACCGTAACAAGCGGTCTTCGTCAGTCAAAAACCCAACTGAACACTAGATGCAGAAAACATCTGGTGAGGAGTTGAGAAGAGTGAAATTTTAAAAGGGTGAAAGCACAGGAAAGGACTAATGTCCAGAAAGGGATGTTTGGGGAAACAAAGGAGTACAGTAAGAAAAAGTAAAAAACTATCCGCTAGCTGTCAACCCTCTTTGAAGAGGCTATTGCCCTCGTGACGAAAGTATCAAGTTTGAAGAGACCGTTACTAATGTTTATAATATTAGATCTATTAAATTTAATTAGAGACGATTCAATAATATTTCTTAACAACATTGATTTTTCATAGGTAATAAATTTAGCTTCTGTCCAATCAATATGATGTTTTTCATTTGATCGCTTGTTACGGTTGAAAGATCTTAGTCTTGTTTTCCCATTTTCTTATTGTGGTTTGATCATTGATTGTTATTTCACGTGTTTATGTGAAATCTTTTTTATCTATCAATATGGATACATACGTCATAATTGAAGCTTATGGACACACAAGAAATATATTTCATATTCGTGCCGATGTTTCTTAAAATTTATTTGATATCATCATATAACTTTATATTAAAAATTAAACAAAAACATATTCTGTAATTTTAATCTAACTTTGATGAACTCAGGTAGATCCTGACCACCTACCCTATGCGATATTATTGATTGAGGCTTTACTTCCATTTCACTGATTTGATTGTTTTAACACCTATTATTGATTATGTATGCTGTACCTGTCAGAGGGGGCGGGGTCATCGCGCCTCTGCGAGTACTGGCCGGCCCACTTGTTTGCAGGCTTGTTGAAAGCATAGTGCGAAGCCGGTTTGGGCTCCTTTTGCGAGAACCGAAGCGCTCTGCCTCGCACAAAGCCCGCCGCCTCCTTGTCTCGCTTGTTAACCTCCTGAGCGTCCTTATCGCCGCCTCCTCTCCTGTAGTCCTGTCCTCCCACCTGCAGTCAACAGTCAACACGTCCTTAGTCCTACACTTTATACATGCTCGCACAAACAAACCAAAACTGTTAATATACCAAAGTCAAGCTCTGGCACACATCAAAAAACTGTTTTACTTTAAAATTCAATTTTATACAATCAACAAACTTGCAAGACCATTATTTCTAAGTGAGACTATCGTTTCCACGAAAAACTAGAATGGTAGAGTAAATAAACATGATTCACTCACAATAATAATTAACTACTATAAGATATTACAAATATTATTGGAATATACTTTTTTCCCTTGTACTCACGTAAATATATATTTATGAAACATAAAAATCCAACATACACAACGACAATAATCCAAATCATAGAGAAATAAAAAAGAAAATCCACCATAAAAATTCATAACTGTTTTAATCAGAGGTATTTGCTTATGAGGTAAGGAACTACCCATGGCACAATTATATGACGATTTCATAATTTTTATTTCTCTCTGATTTGAGATATATATATATATATATATATGAGTTAGCTTCAGCTACTCAAAGGGACTACTTCTACCCGATGACGACGACTGTCGAAATATCGTTGTGAGTCTTTTGTGTGTGTCTTTTATTTGTGTTTTCTCTTTCCTGTGTGAACTATATATATATATATATATATATATATATATATATGTATATATATATTTGTGATCAAACCACAATAAGAAATGAGAAAACAAGACTAAGATCTTTCAACCGTAACAAGCGGTCTTCGTCAGTGTCAACCAACTGACTCTGTTGGGTTTTTGACTCTAACGAAGACCGCTTGTTACAGTTGAAAGATCTTAAGTCTTGTTTTCTCATTTCTTATTGTGGTTTGATCATTGATTGTTATTTCATCTTTATATATATTTGTGTATTTTACGAGCAGACCTTCATTCATACATGTTTCATTAAATGCCTCGCTTATTTTTAGTCTACTCCGTTTTTTTTTGGCATAGCTTTTCTAATTTTCTAATATAATTTTTCAATCTTTCAGGTAAAATGTACACCAATCACTGAAGTTTTATTATTTAGATTACTTACACTCACTCCGACGTTTCTATCAACTCTGATCATTTTCAAGGATAATTATTACTAGAACAATTTTTTTTTAACATTATCTAAAGATCAAAAAAAATTATTAAACACTAACTAAACTGATAATATACATTAAGCTCATATTAAATTCTTTCACTGTGAAAATGTCAACATAACCTTGACTTTAACAGGTTCCTTCACACTGATTTTAATAACTAATTACTAGAACCAGAAATCTATCTAACGGACTAGTGTTGAGGTTACTTGTATTGTTATCTTATTAGTCTGGTCAAAGGTTTTGTCCGGTTAACATTGTTGTTCCTTTAAATAATGTAAATTTTTATTTTCTTAGTTAAAAAATTCTTACTTCTGTAAGTAATATTGTTTTTATGTATCTCTGAAATATTTCTGCTTGTAATATTCATAAGTTGTAACAATCCATTTTCATATTATGTATATGTTTGATGTTGATATGTGATTTCTTATTATCCTTTGTTTGTAGCCTATGAAAAAAGTTTTAAATAAAACCGAAACGTTGGCAACGAGAGTTTGATTTTTTATCCTGGAAAATTGACCGAACCCCGATTAAAGAGCACACCTATTCTATCAAACGGTTGATATATTACTGAATCTGTTATATATATATATATATATATGATGTAATTTTCTTGAGGTTTGAGGTCCAATGATTAAAACTAGTCCATTTGCCGACGTTTCGACATATATTTATGTCATCTTCAGGGCTACAACATGATTGTTTTACAATTAGCACTACTATTACTACTATTTGGTAATTTATTACATTTTAATATGTTCGGTAACAAAGAGGAATTTTTTGATAAACAATTATTACGACTATGGATTATTTTGTTATACATTAACATAAGGATATTGTTATAATTAGTCTATTGCTTTAGAATTATTGCATAAGTATAGAGATCACTATTTGATTACCTTGGAAATCTGTTTATGTTGCAGCATTCTTCTTTAATACTGTTTCATGATGGTTACTATTTGTTTTCTGGGAGGTTTCTTTACGGTTATGTTCTGTTTTGCTTGTTTGAGTACACAGTGTTTTTTTTCCCATATTTTTTTTTTCCTATTTTTATTTTTTTTTGTTTTGTTTTTTTTTATATTATTTTTACTGGGTTGCCTATTCTTCATTTGTTAGTCCCTATGGTTTGTTTTCTTGTATTGTGTAAAAATGTTTGTATAAATTTGGCTAAATTTTTCTATGTCTGTTCTAGAGTTGCAAGTGTTTTTCGTTTGTCCTATGTGTATTATTTCCATTGCTTTCCATTTCTATTGTAAATTTTATTTGTTATGAACACGATTGAAATTTTCTATTATTATATCTTGGCTCCCTTGTGGTATAGCCAGATAAATGTCATCGACAAATTTGTAAATCCAATTACGCTTTATTTACAAATTTGTCGATGACATTTATCTGGCTATACCACAAGGGAGCCAAGATATAATAATAGAAAATTTCAATCGTGTTCATAACAAATTAAAATTTACAATAGAAATGGAAAGCAATGGAAAAATCCCGTTCTTAGATATGTTAACAATACACAATGTAGATGGCACTATTAGCGTAGATTGGTGGAGGAAACCCCATAAAAGTGATAGGTATCTGAATTACAAATCACACCACCCTATTAATCATAAAATAAACACAGCTATCGCGTTAAAACATAGAGCCCTCAGCCTCAGTGACCCCAAATTCCATAGTAAAAATATAACCCTAGTAAAATCCATACTGCTTAATAATAATTTTCCTAAAGGTCTAATAAATAAAATTATTACACACAGTTGCAACCTACACACACAGCATAATGATAATGGAGACCACAGGCAACGAAATAACAATATAACAACAATTTCAAACAGTCGCACGGACGTAAACGCAAAGGACATACAGACAACACAGCCAGACTCTCACAACATTAACATGAACCCAGGAACAAACAATATAAAATACATCAGCCTTAGGTATGTAAAAGGCCTCTCGGAAAGATTAAAAAAAACGTTAAAAGACACTATACATTGCAAAATTGCACACAAAAACAACAAAACACTAAATAGTTTAGTTTTCTCCAAACTTAAATCTAAAACCTCTACATTACAAAACAGCAATATAGTCTATCAAATTAACTGCAACGACTGTGATACAAAATATATAGGGCAAACCAGCCAATACTTAGCAAACAGGATTTCACAGCATAAATCAGACATTACAGGACAAAAAATAACATGCGCCCTAGCTAAACATGCCAACACACAAAAACATAATTTTGACTTTCAAAACCCACATATAATAGACAAAGAAAAACACACACAAAAGAGACTAGTAAAGGAAATAATACACATAGGACAAACGAAAAACACTTGCAACTCTAGAACAGACATAGAAAAATTTAGCCAAATTTATACAAACATTTTTACACAATACAAGAAAACAAACCATAGGGACTAACAAATGAAGAATAGGCAACCCAGTAAAAATAATATAAAAAAAAACAAAACAAAAAAAAATAAAATAGGAAAAAAAAATATGGGAAAAAAAACACTGTGTACTCAAACAAGCAAAACAGAACATAACCGTAAAGAAACCTCCCAGAAAACAAATAGTAACCATCATGAAACAGTATTAAAGAAGAATGCTGCAACATAAACAGATTTCCAAGGTAATCAAATAGTGATCTCTATACTTATGCAATAATTCTAAAGCAATAGACTAATTATAACAATATCCTTATGTTAATGTATAACAAAATAATCCATAGTCGTAATAATTGTTTATCAAAAAATTCCTCTTTGTTACCGAACATATTAAAATGTAATAAATTACCAAATAGTAGTAATAGTAGTGCTAATTGTAAAACAATCATGTTGTAGCCCTGAAGATGACATAAATATATGTCGAAACGTCGGCAAATGGACTAGTTTTAATCATTGGACCTCAAACCTCAAGAAAATTACATCATATAAATATTGGGTCAAGAAAACAAATCATGATGTATATATATATATATATATATATATATATATAGTTCAATATAGACAAAGAAACATAGAGAAATCAAAAGAACACACTTACAGTCTCTAATTTTCGGTTTGAACCGTCTTCAGGAGAGATAAGAGAGGGAAACCAAGCGCACTTGTTCAGAGACGGTTGGAGACCGAAAACGGGTTCAAACCGAAAATTAGAGACTGTAAGTGTGTTCTTTTGATTTCTCTATGTTTCTTTGTCTATATTGAACTATATTTATCAGTTTTGGATCGTGTTTCCAACGAAAAGTGTATATATATATATATATATATATATACTGTGAAATCTGTTTAAGTTGTGAAAAAGGATTTTAGTGTTTAAAACAGGTGACTCTACGATTAAAGTATTTACCAGAATAGAATTAATAAAAATTCTTGACAAATTACTAGGAAAGTTTTGTAGCAAGGATTACATTTCTTTTTATTTCAGTGCCTTTTTTTTGTTTGCATACATCAATAGGAGAGTTAAGCACGTCTTAATGGTTGAGTAGACACCTAAAGTGAGTAAGAAGAACTGAAGCGACGTTAGGGGGACAGTCGTCACCCACGCCCTCCCCCTCTCTTTTGGCTTACCTGTGTGAGATGCTTAAAGTTATTGGCCGACTTCACACGATCCTCCTTCTGCCAATCATTTGAACCACTTTGACTGCTTGAGCTCTCTTCTTTAGAAGAGCCTTTCTTTGCTTGCAGCTCTTCAAACCGTTTTTCCTCTTCCTCCTTTCTTTGCTTTGCCTTTTCATCGGCAGCTCTCTTCTCTTCCAGTAATTGTTTCTTTTTCTTTTCCAGCTCTTCGTCGTCGTTTCGACGGCTGTTCTGTAAGTGTTGCCTGTGTGGGTTGTTAAAGTCGCTGACTGACTGCCCGTAGTTACCTGCCGGTCTCCAGTCAGACATCTGCTGGTTTTTGTCACCAAAGTACGACTTATCCATCACATCCTGCAAATCATCATCGTTAATTATGTATTCACAAAATCCTATTATGCATTTATATGTATGAAAAATTAATAATCAACAATAATTCTTGGTATAATATATGAATTAAACAACCACAATAAACAAATATATATTACCTACAATGCTCTAGGGTCTTTCGTTATAACATCATCAGAGAAGCTAAATGAACTAAACAAAAAATATAATAACAAGTTAACCTGGTTGATTGAAGCCGTCAGGATTGCTGGCATCCCTGTCTGAATTTAATGTTCCTAAAATTGAAGGAGTCTGGATCTGCTTACTTATTTCTTTTATCAATATTTCACCCAGTTTGTAAAGTTCCGGACTATTTTTCATCAAAATTTCCACAGAAGTGCACTCATAAAAATGCCAGCAATCCTGAAGACTTCAATCAACTTCAGGTTAACTTGTTATTATATTTTTTGTTTAGTTCATTTAGCTTCTCTGATGATGTTGTAACGAAAGGCCTTAGAGCATTGTATCTAATATATATATTTGTTTATTGTGGTTGTTTAATTCATTTATATGTATGTAAATGGCACCAGCAATAGACGAGGTATGACGACAATAATGATATCTTACATATATTATTATCAAATCATTAGTTGTCCAATTCGTAATTGTGTGGTATTTACTCATTCTGAGGTAAAATGGATAAAACAAATAAAACAAACAAAAGTCTCCACACAAATGAAGTTTTATTCAACGCGTTTCGAACACTTTGTGTTCATCCTCAGAAAGACACTATAATACAAATTATATCTAATCAGTTACAAAATAGAGTGAACTCTACTCTAAATATATAAATACATATTTTAAGACAATGGTGCCAATATATGCCTAAATTTCATACCTAATATTTTTTTTAATTAATTTTTTAATCCGTTTTTTGTCGTTTGCAATATAAGTGAATAGAAATAGAAATCAACTATGTGTAGTTGTTTTCACTCTAATTTTGTAACTGATTAGATATAATTTGTATTATAGTGTCTTCCTGATGATGAACATAAAGTGTTCGAAACGCGTTGAATAAAACTTCATTTGTGTGGAGACTTTTAGTTTGTTTATGCATTTTACCCCAGAATATATTATTATTGCTTTAAAAGAAATAACTTACTGGTCGGGCGACTTTCTCCAAGTCTTTAGCGGAGTTCTGCGCCGACTCATTCTTGTCTTGACCTGGGCCAGCGTCCTCGTTGTCGCTGAAGGCCAGCTTCTCATTGTAATCGATTTCATCATTGGCTGCCCAGCTTGTATCGCCTGTCAGCTCGTCCATCCGGTGAAGGTCCTCTTGCTTTACTATTGACTGCGACATCAAGTCCTCGGAGTCTATGGCGGGACCTGTTGTGGAGGCTACCAGTCGAGCGCTGCTCACTGGAGGCGGCATCATCCTGTACCCAAAACAAACAATATCTCAATATTTAAGTCTTTAACTTAAGAACAAAATTGTTTGTGCAGTGTGTTTCGCTTTTATTTCGCACTCTCGATTAACAAAGTCCACGTCTAACTTATTCAATAACACAATAAACATCAAGCACACTGAAGTATAAAAGCAGAAACTTCTTATTTTTCATTTTAATCCAAAATGAAGAGGTTTCTCGAAGGACACATATAATAATTTTTGATCACCGTATCTACGTTTAAAGGCCACACGTAATGTATGGGTATGCGTGTTCTTTTTAACATGCATTCATCTACCGTCTTTTTCCGAAAATAAGACACTGTCTTACTTTATTTTTAGGTCAAAATACGTGCTAGGACTTATTCTCAGGGGGAGGGCTTCAAATACATTAGTAGATTTACATATTATTGTTCAATATTTATTTTTATACAGAAATTTAAATTTATTCGATTACAGTCATGTCATCTTCTAGAACATCGTCATAAATTATCAAAATTTTGAATTCAGTTCTGATTTTACCTCCAAATCTATTTCTTGAAGAATCATTGGTCTGAATCTCTCATGTCTTGCAATATAGCTGTGGTTAAATTAATATTTCTTGCCTAAGTAGCCTCCTTGAAACGAACTTTAGAGGTAAACGAGGAATTTCATGGAATATTTTGTTCCAAAGAATTCTCTGAAATATTACGTCAGCTAGAGATAACAACTATATTCAACAGCATTTTTTTAAGGAATTATATTTTTCACATTATCTTAACTAGGGTCTATTTTCAGGGGACGGCTTATAGTCCCAAAACGTCCCGAAACTCGCGCCAGAACTCATTTTCGGAAAAAGACGGTATACATCTTGATTTTTAAATTAAACTAGTTCGATAGCACTATAAATGCCTTTTTATTACTGTAACTGAAATACACCCCTGTTTGGATAGGCTCATGTCGGTTAAGTGAAGTTTGATCGACGCTGTCAGAGAGTATTAGATACGTTACAGGATGAACCATACCTAGTTTTCTGTTGCTTGTTTCTTTTTACTCCAGTTATTAGTCATTTGGGTTAGTTTGCAGTGATAGCCTCAAAAAAAGGAACACACAAAAGTTCAATATTGAATATTATACTACATAGAGAGTCCTAAATTTTGCCAAACTCAAGTGCAGGGAGTAGGGATCTTTAATGAGTATCTGACATTGCACAGGCTAAGAGACCGACGGCCTAAAGTCGGTCTCTTAGCCTGTGCAATGTCAGATAGCCTCTCCGAGGGATAGTATACTCAGATTATTCACCTCCCATGTGAATAAATCCAGCGCCAGCTGGCGAGGAAGAGGAAGATACAGTTCCTCACTTTCTCTTATTGACAATTTAGCATCCACTGGTATCTGGGATTTGTCAAGATTTATTGTTCTCTCGAGATGGTTCGAGTGGACCAGGGACGGGGGAGAATAACCCCAAATTCTTCTTTGTGGTATCACATTGGGGCCGGCTTGCAGCCTATGTGTGTTCTCTCTCGGGACGACCACTGTAACCTAGCCTAACCTATTTCAACTATAATTAAGTAATGACTATTGGGTTGCGGTACAATATTGTGTTTGCAAAATATATTACCTACTATAATTTTATATTATAAACTTACAGTATCAATGAGCTACTTAATATGTTTTTTCAATGAAGATAAAAAGAAGCCACAAAGGCACAGCTATAGTCTTAAAGTTATTTATATTTTTAAAATTGTGCCACTTGGCATTGATAAAAAACCATTATGATTGGTTGATATGTAACATAGAAAACGAAAATTGTATATACATAAATATCCAGTTATTATTAACGAGTGAGTCGGTCCTTTCAAATATCCCCCGGAGTCAAAGTTCAGAGTTATGATTCACCAGGCCTGCTAGATTGCATTGCTTTCTTTAGAGAATTATAACACTTTTAAATGACCATCAGAGAGAAAAAACTCTTTCACAGAACTGAAGAAGTGGAGTTAAAACACAGCTCCGTTGTAAAACACAACTGAAGAAGGGTCGCTCTCCAACCACTGCAGTCTATGACTCGTCATCTTGTGTATCATCATTTGGTCAAAAAAAAAAGAAGCCAAACATTTAAAATTAGCTTGATGTTTCACTTCGCACAGATAAAATGGCATTTTGGTTTGGGGTTGGGTCTGACTACCTTCGTTTCACATCCTTCCAACTTCCCAAATCCTCTCCTCTTATCCCAGCCCCAATTCAAGGTGTTATGCGATACGTGCCGAAGGATGGATGACAGAGGGGTTACTGTATTACGAACGGAGCCTCAAGGGTACCAAGCGACCTCCTTGAGTAGCCTTACTCCTGTATGCGGTGCTCTAAGGAAGCGGACAAAATACTACCGATAGAGCTTCAGTGATTTTCCGTTGTATGATTCTAAGGAGAAGGAAGTCCGGAGATCATCTTCCGGATGCGCAGAGTGTCTAAAAGCGCTAACTATCCATCCACTAGTGCACCTAAGAACCCGAAGAAGACTGTCCCAAAGAAGGAGAAACGAAGTTACTTCCTCCCGAAACGTAGGAGGCCTGAATGTGCATTATCAATGATGTTTTATGAAAATTCTGCAAAGAAAGGGAAGAAACACCGTTGCACCTGCTGGATGACTGTCAGGCAACTTTGCTGCACAAAGTTAGATCCTTCGGGACACTCAACAAAAACCATAGAAAAACTTTTACCACTGGACCCAGCAAAAGTACTGAGCTTTTTGTTAACGTTGAAGCTAACTGCTGGGGGTACTTTAGTACTGAAGGGGGGGAAAGTACAATAGTTTTTTTTTAAGACGCAGGTGCTATAGTCATCCTCAAATAATACTAATGTCTATTTGGAACAACTTTGGAATAATAAAACCCAGAGACTAATCCTCTTTAGGGTTAGTAAAACCTGAAATATGTTTACTTTCTTCTACAATGCCTAGAAAAGGTTATGGCGGATACCCCAAGGTTTATACAGAGATGAGTACCTGGTGTCGCTGAAGGTAGGCGGTTGCTGCTGCTGCCGAGGCGGTCGCACGCTGGTGGCGGCAGGCACCGCGTCATAGCCAAGTCCAAGACCACTACTGTTTCCATTACGCATCTAAAAAAAAACACCACAATGACTTGACAAACCAATCTGTTACAGGCATCGAGGCAATCTTACCAATGCATTGTCAACAACAAACAGCGCGTTAAACTGTCGTTTATCTTCCAACTCAAACTGGTTTTTATCTAAAAACTAGCTGAGAAACGCGTCTCTAGCGGGTATTTTACAAAAAATTTGAGATGATACCGTCTTTTTCCGAAAATAACATTTATTTTTTAGGTTAAAATCCGTGCAAGGGCTTATTCTCGCCGGAGGGCTTCCAGTTTAATATTTATTTTTACACAGAAATTTAAATTTATTCGATTACAGTCATTTCATCTTCTGGAACATCGTCATAAATTATCAAAATTTTAAATTCCGTTCTGATTTTCTTCCAAATCTATTCCCTGTAGAATCATTGTTCTGAATCTCTCATGTCTTGTAATATAGATGTGGTTAAATTAATACTTCTTGTCTAAGTAGCCTCCTTGAAACGAACTTCAGAGGTAAACAAGGAATTTCTTGGAATATTTTTCTCCACAGAATTCTCTAAAATATTATGACAGCTAGTGATACCAACTACATCCAACAGCATTTTTTTAACGAATTATTTTTTTTCACATATCTTAACTAGGGTCTATTTTCAGGGGAAGGCATATAGTACAAAATGTCCCGAAAATCACGCTAGGACTTATTTTCGGAAAAAGACGGTACATGGTATTCAAAAATATTATTAGAAATTATTTAATAGTAGAAAATATTATTAGTACAGTCATAACTGTCATTATATCTGAAGTTTCTTTAAGTTTTGCACCTTCACATACTGAGCTCAAATTTGATTTTATTCTAGGCATACTTTCTATTTAGTACGCGGATAGGTAGAACTCACTTGTTTAAAGCTATCAAATTATGATAAACGCAAAGGAAATTAAAATCAACTAACAATAACTACTTGCTACAGTAAAATACCTATATGTTTTTAACTATATACTTGTATAGCTAGTCAAACAGCGTAAAAGCCCATAACTTTGCTTCTACGTTGAATTTCCAATCTATTTAAAATCTTAGCTTTCCAGTTAGGCATAAACAAATCTACTGTCAAAGTTTCAGCTCGCTATGACTTCTTATTTGCTTATAGCAACATTTTTGAATAAACAAACTAGACAGAAGTTTTTCTAAGAACGCATTCGGTTTCCTCTAATGTATAAAACATAAAGATAACTTGAAATGAGTTAGTTCTAAGCAATGTACAGACAAAAAAAACCTTTCTTTTATTTATATAAATATTTCTTGAACTTGTATAAAAAGAAGAACGAACTTGGAGACATCTAAATTCTATGCTCCCTTAATTGAATTGAATTTCCTTCAATTTCTAATATTCCTACTTGTGCCTTTGGAAAAAGATTTTAAATAAAATCGAAACGTCGGGAATGAGAGTTTGAACTGAAAATGGAAGAAACTGACCGCATCCCGATCTATCCTTTTTAGTTATATATATATAATGATAAAAGTATCAACCGTAGAATAGAAACAAATCTAAAATTTATCGGGACTCGGTCAGTTCTTCAGGTTCAAATGAGAGTTTAATTTGAACCTGAAGAACTGACCGAGTCCCGATAAATTTTAGTTTTGTATATATATAGTTCAATATATACAAAGAAACATAGAGAATTCAAAAGAACACACTTACAGCCTCTGATTTTCGGTTTGAACCGTCTTCAGGAGAGATAAGAGAGGGAAACAGTGCGCTTGGTTTCCCTCTCTTATCTCTCCTGAAGACGGTTCAAACCGAAAATTTGAGACTGTAAGTTTGTTCTTTTGATTTCTCTATGTTTCTTTGTCTATATTGAACTATATTTGTCCGTTTTGGATCGTATTTCCAACGAAAAAGTATATATAAATACATGGAGGAGGAATTTGAGGAACAGATACGGAAAAAGTTAGCAGTAAGGAGAAAGGGAAAGCTTGTGGTTGTGAGAGGTCTTCCTCTCCTACTTAGAGTAGAGTTAGTTAAATCTCTTCTCCCATTCCTCCTACTTTATATCTTCCCCATTACCTATTACTTTTCTTAAATGGCTTAGGAGAGCACTTTGAAATAGACTTGCTCTGGCTGTTTACATTAGTCAATGGTTTGGGACAGTGAGATACTTACGAAAGATGGTAAAACATTATGTAGGGTAGATGTAATGTTGGAAGGTGCGTGCTGCTTGGAAGCGCCCCCCTGGGTCCAGCTGCCCTCCGTCTGGGGCCGAAGGCTGGGTCCAGGACCATAGTTGCCTGTCTGGTGGGCCAGGACTGCCCCAGGCTCCCCACTCAGGCTGGGAAACTCGTGTTGGAACTGAGGAGACTGATGGGCAAGGAAGGAAGGTCCCGCCCCACCGGTGACTGAACTCCACGTCTTGTCCGAGCCTGTTTGGTGCACGACGGGAGCCGATGGTGGAGGCGGCTGGGTGACTGGTGGGGCCACGGTCGTCGTGATGGTCTGCGGCACTGCAGGGGCAGCTCCGGCAGCAGGGGCACCGCTGGTTGTCGGCTGTGAGCAGGTGTTGTTCTGTGTGGACGGGTGCGGGGCTGGCGACGGAGTCTCCCCCCCTTTGACGGCCCATCCTGTACCTCCGGCAGGAACTAAACTTACTGAAGGATCGTTACCACTGTTTTCTGATTTCAAGCTGGGAAGGTTTGCAGGTGGACGCCGCGGCGGCACTTTACCCAAAGGAAGCATTCCATGTCTGCCATAGTGGTTCTGTCTCTTCGTCTGTTGCGCCTCCGAAGGATCACTCTGTACAAACACAGTTTGCGTGTAAATACTTCGTAAATACTCCACCTTCTTACACTTCAACACACTCAGACCTTCAAAGTCACACAAAATCAAACATTAAAAAAACTATTCTCTTATTACTAAAAAATAAACAGTACAACAACTTCCCAATTGAATAAAAGTTACAAAGGAGACATCCACTCTCTACTCCCCAAGAACTGAAACTCTGCTAGACAATCCCCCTTTCATTCTCCACTGATGCTATTACATTACTTCTTTATACTACTTCATAAAACAAAAATGATATTCACATAAAATAATAATCAATGATCAAACCACAATAAGAAAATGAGAAAACAAGACTAAGATCTTTCAACCGTAACAATCGGTCTTCGTCAGAGTCAAAAACCCAACTGAAACACTAGATGCAGAGAACATCTGGTGAGGGGTTGAGAAGAGTGGTATATTAAAAGGGTGAAAGCGCAGGAAAGGACTAATGTCCAGAAAGGGATGTTTGGGGAAACAAAGGAGTACAGTAAGAAAAAGTAAAAAAACTATCCGCTAGCTGTCAACCCTCTTAGAAGAGGCTATTGCCCTCGTAACGAATAATACTATTATTATATTAAAATATTAATTTTATCGATAAAATAATAAATAAACTTAATATAGCAAAAAAAAAGTAATACATCCCAAACATATTTATAAATAACGAAAGGTTCAGTTCTATAAAATGATCTATATTATTCTTCCAATTATAACTAAATAAATTTTGAATTTCAAAAATAAACCACATGCCTATAGACAAAAGATAAATTTTTGAACAAGGAACAAATTCTAAAAAAAAAGGAATATTGAATATTACTGACCCTGTTGCCGAATAAGTTATTTATGTCTAGGTTTCGGTACTTGGTCTGTTTTCCTTTCTCCCCCTTTGTTGTTGTCCCCGTCGATGCAGACATGCTGTACGCAGCGAACCATTTAGAATTCACAGACCCCCAGAACGAACCTGTATTCTGAAAAAAAAAAAAACAAGAAACAAGGATGATAAATATTTTATACAAGCCAATTCACTAATTTTTAAATAAAGACAAAATGTTTTAATAAAACAGCGAGGTTTATACGAGGTTAGGCTACTGGTCATTCAAATAGACCACCAACGTAACAACCCTATAGAGTCAAGAGATCATAGGCCTTGTGAACAGGGCATGAATGGAACATTTGCAAACGTTGTTTACTACAGTAGTAGAGGAGGAAAGGTATGCCCATGGATAGAAATAAAATTACTGTTGCGCGCAGTAGCATGGAGTTGACTGCCTCTGAATGGTCCAACCTTGAGCGTCACACCATGTGGTCATGGGACGACTAAAGGGCAAATCGTACAAAGACAACATGACTTGATTTAGAAGCGATATGACTTAAAGACTCAGGCTTACATAAAGGTTAACACAGGATAGAAATAAACCTCAAAAGGGTCAATTTTCAAACATGACATAGTAGTACTAGGTAAATTGACCATTGTTCAACTTGTATAGTATCAATAAATAGGGGAGTAAAACAGGTTACAAATAAACTATTATGTAAATTAATACTAGTAATAGTAAATTAGGAGAAGGAGAAAGGTCATGCCCATGGAGGGAGGGAATGACCATGCAAACAGATCACAAATATACCATTTTCTAAACATTGGATAGTAGAAGTAATGGGCAAAGGAGGTTATCGATCGTGCAAACAGGTCACAAATGAACTATTATGTAAACATTGCATACTACTACTACTACTAGTAGTAGTAATAGTAGTAATAGTAGAGGTTTTCTAGGAGGAGGGAGGTCACTGACCATGGAAACAAATTTACCATTTGCAAACGTTGTATACTAGTAGTAGTATTAGAGGAAGGAGGTCATTGACCATGAAATAGTCACAAACTAACCATTCTGAATTGTTGTACACCAATAGTAATAGTAAGTCGGGGAGGAAGGTCACTGACCATGTAAAGAGGTCAAAAGTGGACCATTTTGAAATACAAAATATTTGAAATACAACTAACGTTGTATACCTGGTAGTATTAGATGGAAGTCAAGGGGAGATAGGTCATTGAACATACAAACAGACCAACAATTGACCTTTCTACTAAAGTTGTCATTGACTATGCTACAATGGAGACTTTTGCTAATTTTATACAGCAGATGTAGACCATGAAAGCGCTAATCATGTTTACAGACCAACAATTGACCATTTTACTAAAGTTGTCATTTACTATGCTACAAAGGAGACCTTTGCTAATTTTATACAGCAGAAGTAGACCATGAAAGCGCTAATCATGTTTACAGACCAACAATTGACCTTTTTACTAAAGTTGTCATTGACTATGCTACAATGGAGACCTTTGCTAATTTTATACAGCAGAAGTAGACCATGAAAGCGCTAATCATGTTTACAGACCAACAATTGACCTTTCCGCAAACACTGTATAGTAGCAGTGGGTGGGAAGTGATTGACCATAAATCACTAATAACCTTTTTTCAAACATTGTATAGAAGTAGAGGAAGAAGGAAAGGTCATTATTGCTTATACTAGCAGACTACAAGTGAACCGTTTTTGCTAGCAAGTTAAATACCCGAGTTTATCCTAAAGTTTTAACATAGATTCGTTTTTTAGAATTCTCAATTTTCCCAATAAGGCACTGGGAAAGTTTATTTAGAAAAACAATTTTTAACTTTCATTGAAGGGTAAAAAGCTAATGAAATGGTCTCCACATATAATAATTTAATGGTATAAACCGCATATAAAAATATATAATCCTATAATAAATATATAAAAATATATAACCATATATAAAATTTATACCATTAAATTTTTATATGTGGAGACCATTTCATTAGGTTTTTACCCTACAATGAGTTAATACCACATAATAACTAATTGCACTACGTTAGAATTTTAACTTTCACTTATTCTCTATACAAATCATAACAAAGAGACACAAAAGAACTGAGTTCTGCTAAAAATTCTTATTTCGAGTTTTCAACTTAAATAAGAGTATACGTTTTTAGATCTGCTGAATCAAATAAAATGAGTTTGAGGATACCAGAGTATTTAAAAAAAAAAAAAAAATAAATAAGTTTCTGATAGCTAAAAATCAAAAAAAATGATCAGAGCTCCAGTGTTGCCTTTCTTAGAAGGTACTGTTTTTAAGTTCATTAGAGATTTAGGGTCTTCTGTTACAACCAATGTTCGGGTTGGGAGATGCTACATGGGGTAAGCAGGCAAGATGACAAGTAAAATCAAAATAAATTACATTTTAATGACTGATAACATGTTTTAATTTATCAAAATGTCTCTCAACCTTTCGGCCATTCCATGAACAAAGCACATTAAAGCACGTTAAAGATCGATGCTTTTTTAACGTGAGACCCTTTGGCCATAACATGAAGTCCTCTCCTCTACAACCCTCCTATATTTCGATGAGCCACGGATGACCTGATAACCATGCTCAATTTTTTGTTGTTGCACAAAATTGATAACGTTAGCTTCATGAATGTCTTGCTTCCCCATTTTTTTTTGTCAACACAAACCCTCCCACCTTTCAAATATTTAACAACAACTTTTGAGTAATCAGTAAATAGTAATCATGGCTCTTGAAAAGGGCTGAATTTTGCACAGCATGTCAACAACAATCCACTGACCGAAAATCAGTTATTAGATGGAGCAGAAAAAAAAATGTTTAAAGAACTGCCCACTACCCCATTTTACTTGTAGACTGCTAAGGTCTAACAGAAAAGGTTCCAAACATTCTTCAATTATAGCAGTAACCTAGACAAGAAACCAAGCGATATAAGGTAATGTGGCAACTTATTGGCTCGTATAACCAGTTGACAAAATGAAAACACAACAAAATGCAAAGATTTTCGCAATTACCAACTGCTTTTTATAAATTCAACAATTAAATAAAATAAATTCACTTTTTGGAATTTGAGTTGGATTAAATGAAAGTTAAGCTTCCTTTCCCCACTAGGTATCGCCTAACATGTTCTTAAAACTTTATTATTAAACTATACAAGTTATTGACACCTTGTGTTCTTTTAGAAAACAAAAATAGCATCTATTTATTTAAACCAGGGCTGAAATTTGTTCAGCAAGTTGGTAAACCCTAGTCATGACTTGAATGACTATTACAAATGACAACATAATAGCACTATATAGCATGACATATTACTATTTGATTCTTGTTAGTATTTAGACCTAAACTCAACAAACTGCTAACACCGTGACAGTGATGCCAATTAATTTGTTTCACATTTATCAATAATCATGTCATACATTCAATCAGTATAATTAAATATCATGAACCTTAAAAAGTTTTACTTTGATATTTTCAAAATATTACAAACAAACATAATTTTATCAAACATACAGATGAACTATTGAAGAAATAGTATCAACTAAATTGTTTTGGACGATAAATATCATTCATTTCATGACTTTAGCAAAAAAAAAAAACTGTTCGTCATCAGTCGAAAGATACAATCTGAAGAGTTTGATACTCTCTCTTTACTTTTCTGATCAAGGTTTCAGTAAACTATTAACATTGTGAATCTAATTTGCTATCATTTGGGAACCACTAAACTCCAATATACATTGAATATGACAATGAAACTGTCCACTAGGAGAAAAAAAAATCTAACCCAAAAGGAAAGGAACTATAACAACTGATGAAACTTAAATGTTGACATTGATCGTTATTAGGAGAAAAAAAAAACGATCAGCAGTTCACTTTTCAATGATAATGGGGTCGAAATGGAGAAAATAAGTCCATATCGATTATTATTTTCTCTGTGAATGTATAGTATACAAAGATGCAAAGTAAAGAGTGAATAGACAGTTTCTAATTTTCTGTTTCAACCGTCACCAAGAGAAGGAACGAGGTTTCGAAGGTTGAAACTAAAAATTAAGAGACTTTTTCAAAGTAAACATATAAATATCTGCCCATCAGAATTGATCTTTCAGTCTAAAAGAGAACGAAACAATAGAAAGGCAACATTTGCTAGAAATTATTAATTTTAGACTTTTTGTCGACATTTATTTCAAATATTGATTTTTAATTTTTTTACAATTGATCAAAAAGAGCCGATTAAATCAGGAAAAAGTCACATTTTGTTAAATTTAATTAATATTATTGTTATAAACAACTTTCATTATAACTTTAACAATAGTATTATAAAGGAAAAAATATTAATGATATAATACGGTAATTCACTGTTCGATATAATAAAAAATAACGCCAACACAACCGACAGAAACAATCAACAATAATAATAATGATGAATCATTTTGAACGAGTATTTCATGAACTGAAATGTATGCATATAAAATCTTATGTAAGAACCAATTACATATGTATCTGAACAAATAGTCACCACAAGGTGTCAACAACTTCAAGATGCTTAAACTATTAAGTTTATAAACAAAAATAAATGTGTAAACTATAAATAAATGGTATCTACTTATGAGAATCTTGTTAAAAAAGTATTGTCGGGGATCGTTATACATATAACTTCCATTTGCTTCGTACACTTTAACTTCTAAGAAGACATTTTGAAATTCACTATACATCGCATAAAACCTTTAATCAAGTTACAAATAAAATGTATGTATTTAAAAAAAAATCACCCACTATTATTTCTTTCCTATGAAGGAAAATATTAAAAATCACGAAACTTAAAATTAATATAATTTTGTCAACGAAATAAATATTCGAAAATACGAATAATGAGATATTTAAATATAGTGGAGATTATTTTCAAAAATATATTGACATTCTTTACAGCAAACATAACCTAAAAAACAAGCATTTCAATACTAAACTATTAAAATATGCACGTATTTTACGTTACAATTAAGGCCATTTCAATAGCAAAATAAGTTATTTGCTTAATGAATAAGACTATGATTCATATATATGTTCTACGTTATGACAGACTTAAGTTCATTCTTCGTTTAAATTACACTAATATAACTAATAATTAGAAAAATAATATTTTCAATGCATGTTACGAAACTGATAATTAAAAAACCAATAAACTGGAATAATTAACATGTTAATAAATGAAGTTTTTTTAAAAAAAGAGATATTGACACTTAATGACCAAATTATTTTATAATGCATTGAAAAATACAATATAATACGTAGGAAGAGGACATGAATTTAATGATCCAAGTGAACGTTAATGGAACTGCGTCGAAAAACGGGACCAAAATGAACAAAACACTTCTTGGCTTTCCAACTTTTCAAAATAAAAAACCCCCCTGATTTACACAACAAAAATAAATCTCATTTTTTATTTCAGAAAGATTTCACTTAACATCACTGTTATAAAATACAGCAGTATGTTATGACAAAAAGAAAAAAAAAACTTTCCCAAGAAAACAAACTTCATTATACTTAAGTGAGAAATTGCTATAACAAGAAATGAACTCACAGAATCCAATATTCTTCAGTATAGTACAACAGAGAAACAATATATGATGATTAATTGGATTGTCAACAGAATAGCAAGTGTGCCAGTGTCACTTTAAAAAATTTGCCCAACTTCGGAATTTACCTTACGAAAAACAGTTCCAAAACATTGAATTTTACGTGTATCTAAAAAAGTCAAAGTGATAAATACAAAGGACCCAGAAGAGGTTATATTTTGATCAAAAAAGTAATTCATGTTTTTCCTAAATCTGGGTGCTATTAATTGATTAATTTGTTACATACAAGAGGCCAATTTCATATTTTCAAACAGTGTAAGTTACAATTAGTACTAATTTTCACGAGTTAGTAATTTCCATGTAAATGACTGAATCACGATAAACTAGAATAACGGGAGTCAATTTTCCCTGTTTTAGATTCCTTAAAACTCATTAGAAAAAAAATATAAGTAACTGAAATTTCTGAGAATTAATGAAATAATGGCACACACGAAATAATGCACTTGGACTATTGCAAATAATTTTAGCATTAAATTAAAACTGATTCAATTTGGTATATGCGATGTATAATTTACACCAACCATTACATTTTTTAAATACTTGGTTTAAGGTGAAGGATATTTTACAAAACAAGATCCAAATACGTACAATCTTTAACGAGCATAAGAAAACAAATCACTAGTCAAAGAAGAAGCGTCAAGTATAGAAGTGTTCACCTACGTCTGTCTCCACCCCTATAATGGCAGTATTGAAGCCGTCAAACTTTATTAATAAAGTTATAAAAATTGGACTAAATGTCATTCACTAAAATTTTGACAGTTCCAATGTTTACTGTTAAAAAATATAACAGGTATACCTACAGAAATAACTGACGTAAGTAAGAACGACTGTCTCTAAATTTGAAACAAAGGCAAATATCATAGCAACTTACCTCGGTCCGTTCGAATGGGTAAGCAATAAAAAGAAGAAATAAATCCCTTCTTGTCGCCAAATAGGACGGATGACTACGGATAATAATTCCTCTCACAATTCCCTAATGATCGCCTCTTACAAGATGGCGAATACAACGGGTTTCGTTCATGTCTTCCTTGGGATCAATACAATGACGTCACAGTCTGAACCATTCATAGTTTTTTTAAAGAAATCTCTTTAATACGAATTTAAGTTAATCATTATATATTCAAAAGCATATATTTTTCATTCATTTTTTGAGAATGAAACTGAAAGGCTTGAAAGAAATGAAAATACTTCACCTATTTAAACAATTAAGTTACCTTCTGGTTACCCTGATATGCGTAGTTGATGCTCCTTTCCTAGTTGTGATAACGTTCAAGGAAAAAAGTTATTCACTTTTTTATTAGATATGGTATGATTCATACTTCATAATAAATTTAAAATTTTATTTTTAAATAGTATTTTTCATTTTTAAGCATTTCTATTTCAGTAGTGTCACAACGTAAACTGGCTTGGGAATACAAAATATGGTTATTTATTTCAATATTACTCGTAGTTTTATATTTTAAGCCAAACTTTAAACTAACTGAATTTAAACATTTAAGGCTGTTACCCTTCATACTGACCTTGGTGATTTGAAACTGGAACTTTTCTGTGAGTCTTGTCCTAAAACTTGTGAGGTATGTTCATAGATTCCTCTTTCGCTGAATATCCACTCCCAATTATTGCTAATGGTTATGAATTTGTTATCAGAATTTTCTCGCTTTATGTGCTAGTGATTACTACAATGGATGCTTATTTCACCGAAATATTAAAGGATTCATAGTTCAAACTGGCGATCCAACTAATACAGGAAAAGGTGGGACATCTATTTGGCATGCTAAATTTGAAGATGAGTTTAAAGAGAGCTTCAAAGTAAGTAGAAGAATCATTTGCTGAAAAGATTATTATCTTCTTAACAAATTACTTCTTTGTAATATAATGGTTATAGTATTAAGAAATTGAACTAAGTTGAAGCCTTATTTTATTAAACACTGAATTTATTCTCTGTTGCTTTTAGTAATCCATAGAGTCATTCTCTAAATAAAATTTCTGGATTGATTACATGCAATGTTACGCCAAATTTTCATTAAATAAGCAGTCTGTTTTTTTATAGAGAAATAAGTACAAATATTTCTATAATAAATGAAGTGTACTCAAAACAAAATAGAGGTGTGCTTGTTTTGTGTTTCATTATTTGAACTTAATGTGCATTTCATTTTGTTAAAATAATAATATTTGAAATTACTAAATTTAATATGCACAGCTTGCATTGATAGTGAGGTTTTAATGACTGTTATGAATTCCCCAAACAGCCATTAGAAAAAAAGTGAAATGGTATATTATTGTTTAAATAATTTTATGCACTTATTATGCTTTAAGAATGAAGTAATTTCAAACTGTTTTTAGCAATATATACAATCAAAATATCTTCACATGTTATTCAATTTGAAGTAGAGAGGTTTCATTTTCTTGTTCAGGTTTGATATAAAGAAATTTCAAAGAATGAGTTTATACGTAATTTGAAGAAGTTTTAATAAAAAGCCTCGTCTTTGGCTTTTTTTTTGTTGTTCTATCACCTTAATGAAAAACAATATGCAAGATCAAATCAACATCCTCGTTATCTTCAATAGGTTTATCAGATAGAATTTTTAGATTATTCCTTCTTTTAGAAATTTAAATAAGTTAAAGATTTAAAATATCTGAAAAACAAATGGCTTCGAACGAAAATCTGAAAACGGTATGTTCCTATAAAATGTTTATTCTAAATACTTTTCAGTCTTTGAAATTCAGGGAAAACTAGAATAGGTGATTGATATTCCTGTATAGTTTGATTTTAACCTGTCAGTGATGGAGGTGTTTTATCCAGCAATATTAATTTTGTTTAAGCTTTTAAGATCTAATCATTTTATTTCGCTTGCAGTTTATGTAATTGATGAAATTAATGGTAATTATCAGAAATTATTATTTTCTATAGTCATGCTTATTATCATTAATTCATGGATAGATAATATGATCATTTCTGAATTGCTTGAGATTTGTTTACATGCTCTAAACTTCAGAAGTGACCACTTGAACCTCTATATTTCAAACAAGAAAAAAAGCTGTGAAATTAATTATTATTTTTTGTTCAGCTGAAAGAGGAAACCAAGTTGAACTACTAGGTTCTTTTTTATCAGCTTCCATCTTTGTGTTGAACTTGATTTAACAAATTTTTTCTTTAATTCAGAGCACAAATTAAAAATTAAGAAACCTAGGGCTGGTTATGTCAACACTGACAACCCCAAACATGGCTGTGTAACCTTTTGTTAACCTGTTCATTTATTGTTTATTATTGCAATGTGATTTTTAAGTATTAGATTTATTTTGTTTAAGTGTAGTTTTAATTGGTTTGCTGAAGATGGTGGATGTAACATCGAAACATGTCCAATAATAAATTAAAAAATTAATGGTGATTTAATTTTTAAGTTGAGGTTTGAATTAAAGAAAAAAATTTCGTAATTTGGAAAAATATAAGACGAAATTGAACCAAGTGGAAACAGACATCCAGTTTCCAAAAAAGCATATATATACTTTTTCGTTGGAAATACGATCCAAAACGGACAAATATAGTTCAATATTGACAAAGGAACATAGAGAAATCTAAAGAACACACTTACAGTCTCTAATTTTCGGTTTGAACCGTCTTCAGGAGAGATAAGAGAGGGAAACCAATCGCACTGGTTCAGAGACGGTTGGAGACTCCAACCCTCTCTGAACCAGTGCGCTTGGTTTCCCTCTCTTATCTCTCCTGAAGACGGTTCAAACCGAAAATTAGAGACTGTAAGTGTGTTCTTTTGATTTCTCTATGTATCTTTGTCTATATTGAACTATATATATATATATATATATAATCCGCGAACGGATTCGCGCTCCGTTCTTCGACGTGGGGAGATCTCTCTCACTTCGTCCTCTCTTCTAGTCTACTCTCCTGATGACGAACAACAGTTCGAAATATTGAATTCTGTAAGTGTTCTTTTTATTCTCTTTTCTGTGTCGTGCTTTGTGTAATTTAAAGTTATATATATATATATATATGAAGACGGCAAGACGCCGAAATCATCGAGATTCGTGAGTGTTCGTCCTTTTTCTTGTGTTCTCTAGCTGTAACTTTAATTTTATATTATATATATATATATATATAAACCTGATTTATAGTTTACCTACTACAATAAGGAAAATAGCCAGGAGGTTAGAATCTGTTAACAAAAAGGTGGTGAATGCAGAAACTGCGATCATTTTCAATATATATATATATATAATAAGCTATAATTATATATATTAAGAATTATGTATAATGGAGTGGGCATTTCCAGCACAATGCTCGAGGCATGATTTCAATGGCAAACAATGGTCCAAACACGAATGCAAGTCAGTTCTTCATATCCTACGCGGCTCACCCTCATCTCGACTTGAAGTACACACTATTTGGAAAGTATGTCTTTTATTTCCTTTTGTAACTTCTGTGTTATATTTATTGCAACAGCTGGGTTTTGAATAAATTTGAATACGTCGTCCCTCAGAGAGAGAGAGAGAGGACGTTAAGCCGTTGGGTCTCGAGCCTGTACAATGTCAGGTACATAGTTAAAGATTTCTTACTCGAAATGAATTTAAGTTAAGGCAAAAATTTATGACTCCCAATATATAGAATCTGTAGAATCACCGATCAAACAAAAAGCCGGTAAACGACTGGACGTTATCACCCACTAGGGCGGGCATTCATGGGCAACGTAAATATGTACTGATGGCCCAACGTATTCTCTCTCGCTGACATTTTATAATTTCCAAATGTACGCGGGCCGCATAGTAATTTCTGTGATATTTTGATATACACAGCTTAAACGTATAATGTATTTCTATAAATATATAGAAATATATATTGTGCGCTATATTACAGTGTCAACAATTATTTAACATTTTTTATTGTTCTTATAATGAAAATTATTATTCATATCTCATTATTTTATTATGGTAATTAATTATCACAACACAATCTTCAAAAGATTAGTGCGTCATATAAGAAAAAACTAAAACAATTGTTGCTGTTGAGCTCTCTCTCTTTCTCTCACTGACATTCTCTCTCTCTCTCCTCTTTCACTCGCTGCCACTCTCTCTCTCCTCTTTCTCTCACTGACATTCTCTCTCTCTCTTATCTCCTATCTCTATCTAGTTTTAAGTTACTGATCAATTTAAGCCATTTCAATATTATTCCCGTTATCACTCAATTGTGTCAGATGTATTCAATTTATTATTTCGCCCCTATGTTATCAAAGCTCTTAAATGCATATATATATTTTTTTTTTCTATATTTAACCTGAAGAAGAACATCAAGTGTTCGAAACGTGTTGTTTTGTTTCTAGTAATAAACTTTTTAGTGTGGAGACTTAATACTTTTCCTAACATGAGTAAATACCACACTATAAACAGATTGCACAGGTTAATGAATTTATGAATGACCTGATACTACAATTGGCTGTTCATCGTATCACAAATAACTTATATTGGGGGCACTCGTATCCCGAGGTACCACGGTACTTTGAAGTAATATACAAAAACTACCGCATAAATAAAGTTTTATGTGGATGTTGACTCTTGTTTCAGCCTACACATAACACATCTACGCATAAGTAGATTTGATTGACTGAGCAGTGACCTTGATCAGTGTTGTCTCTACTGTTTTCATTAAAATTAACTATTTTTTTTTCAAATCACCTGATTCTTTTCATTGTGCTTCTATCTGCCGTAGTAAGTTTGAAGTAGTATTTAAAAAAATACTTAGTAGATAAAAAAGGAATTTTTTTTAAATTAATTAGTTAATTTTCTTTTAGTATGTAACCAACGTTTTTAGTTTTTACCTTTTCAATACTTCTGTAAATACAATTTACAGAATGGTGTTAATTAACATGATTAGTGCTTTTTATGACTGAAATTTTTTTAACTTTAAAACATAATTGTATGAATCATTTTTTTAGTCCTTCAAGCAACTCACTTTTTTTTATCTTTCAAATAATATAAAGCGTGTGTTTATATTATTTAGAGTTTTTAAGCTATTTTTTGTTATCATTTTGTTTTTGTTGTTGATTGGTGATTGGTTGATTAATTTACAGAGTCATCGATGGATTCGAAGTGTTGGATGAACTTGAAAAGCTGCCAGTTAACCCGAAGAACTATCGGCCAACAGTAGAGAAGAAAATCAACAGTGTTACCATACATGCGAATCCTTTAGCGACTTGAACAACCTCAACTACAAAAAAAACTTGTGAGGGATTTGACCGGCTACTGCCTTGGAGCTTTCGGCAAAATAGACCAAAATGTGACGACCAATACCGTCTTTTTCAGAAAATAAGACACTGTCTTAATTTATTTTTAAGTCAAAATCCCTGCTAGGGCTTATTCTCGGGGGAGGGCTTCAAGTAAATTAATTTGATTTACATATTTTTTGTTTTATATTTTTTTTTATACAGATATTTAATTTTATTCGATTACAGTCATTTCATTTTCTGGAACATCGTCATAAATTATCACAATTTGAATTTCGTTCTGATTTTCCTCCAAATCTATTTCCTGTAGAATCATTGGTCTGAATCTCTCATGTCTTGCAATATAGCTGAGGTTAAATTAATACTTCTTGTCTAAGTAGCCTCCTTGAAACGAACTTTAGAGGTATACAAGGAATTTCTTGGAATATTTTTTTTCCAAATAATTCTCTGAAATATTACGACAGCTAAAGATACCTACTACATTCAACAGCAATTTTTTAAACGAATTATATTTTTCACATTATCTTAACTAGGGCCTATTTTCAGGGGAGGACATATAGTCCAAAAAAAAAGTCCCGAAAATCGCTCTAGGACTTATTTTCGGAAAAATTCGGTAGGAATCACTCACGCTGCATATTGGCTCAATCAGAAATAAACTATTTCTAATCCACACTTGTTTCAATCTTTCCTTACCACTATTATCGTAATTGTAATGATAATTCAAGATTAGAAAATCAAAATATTTGTTAATAATTGACAATATTTGTATAAAACAGTCAAAATGGTAACTTATTTACACATAGCCTTGATGCTATGTCAAGTTAAGTTATTGCTAACTTGACGCATATATATATATATATGATTGGTTATACACGACTGAATATTGTCGATCGATGATCTTCTTCTCCAACTTTTCAAGTTTGCGGAAAATTAATTTTTCGTATAGGTATAAAGGAAGGACTGCTACCGAAGTACCGAAAAATTAATTTTCCGCAAACTTGAAAAGTTGGAGAAGAAGATCATCGATCGACAATATTCAGTCGTGTATAACCAATCATGTATAAAGGAAGGACTGACTGCTACCGAAGTACACTAATATATAGGTATATATATATCAATGATCAAACCACAATAAGAAAATGGGAAAGCAAGACTAAGATCATTCAACCGTAACAAGCGGTCTTCGTCAGAGTCAAAAACCCAACTGGATCAATGATCAAATTGATTGATCAATAACAATCAATGGTCAAACCACAAAAAATTTTGTTGTTTGGTTATATATGTATATATATGAATTAAATACCACAATAAACAATATAAATAAATTAAAATGCTCTAAGGCCTTTCGTCACAACATCATCAACCAGTTGGGTTTTTGACTCTGACGAAGACCGCTTGTTACGGTTGAATGATCTTAGTCTTGCTTTCCCATTTTCTTATTGTGGTTTGATCATTGATTGTTGTTTTACGTGTTTATGTGAAATCTTTTATATATATATTATATTATATATTATATATATATATATATATTTCACATAAACACCTGAAATAACATTGAAAAGAGAAAGAACCATCCATTGCACACGGACGAATCAACTCAATTAATACTGGAACAGAAACAGGTAAGTTTTGTACATGTTTGCTTAATTCTGTCTCAAGGAACCTCAACAGATCTTCAATGATCAAACCACAAACAATTTTGTTGTTTGTTCATGTATGTATATGTATATATATGAATTAAATACTACAATTAAATAAATAATAATAATAAATTATAATAATATAATAATAATAATAAATAAAATAATAATAAATTAAATAAACAATATAAATTAATTAAAATGCTCTAAGGTCTTTCGTCACATCATCATCAGAGAGCTTAATGAAACAACCAAAAAAAAAAAAAACCAAAACATAATAACAAATTGAAGACTGATTGAAGTCTTCAAGATTGTCCTTGACTGAATTTAATGTTCCTAAACTTGAAGGAGTCTTGATCTGCTTACATATTTGTTTTAATAATATTTCATCCAGTTTGTAATGTCCTGGACTATTGTTCATTAAATTTCCATAGAAGTTCTTTATGAGTGCACTTTCAATAATATTTCTCCTCCTTTCTGAAGGTACAAAAATTAATTCCTTTGCTTCACTCCAATTTATGATATGATTTTTGTGCCTTACATGTAAGAACAAGGCACTCTTTTCATCTTCCTGTCTGATTGAATATTGGTGTTGTTTTACTCTTGTAAAGAGACCTTTACTCGTCTGTCCAATATAAGACATTTGGCAATCAGTACAAGGTATCCTATATACACAACTATCTTTTTCCTCCCCTTATTATTAACAAGCCTATTAAACAAATTACTATCATTACTAAACACAACGGAAAGGTCCAGCTTTTTCAAAAATGAGGGCAGATCTTTCAAACAGGGGTTATATGGAATGACAACATATTTCTTTTCTATGAGCTGTTCTTCATTGTTTGATATCAGGGATTGTTTCACTTTTTTCTTGATATTATCAATTAATAATTTTGGATACCTTAAAGAACTTGATATGCTATAAATAGTTTTGATTTCTTCCTCTACAAACTCTGCACTGCAAATTTTAAATGCTGTCAAAAACCTACTACTAAAAACAGATTTTTTTAACTTTAAGAGGATGAGCAGAGAAGAAGTGAACATAGGATGATACATTTGTTGGTTTTCTATAAACACTATACTTCAGTTCATTATCCATCCTATGTAGAAGTACATTCAAAAAAGGAAGTTTATTATTGTTTTCATATTCTACTGTAAATTGTATAGATGGTACAAACGTGTTGAGGTTGTCCAAAATGGAGTTAATATTTACATTAGAAGGCCAAATGCATAAAACATCATCCACATATTTGTACCATTTTTGCATTAATAGGCAGAATTGTAGGCAAATAGGTTATCTCAAAAAAACTCCTTAGAGATGTTACTCAATACTGGGGAGAGACAATTCCCCATCGCTAATCCAAACTTCTGTTTATAAAATTTACTTTGAAAAGAGAAAGAACCATCCATTGCACACGGACGAATCAACTCAATTAATACTGGAACAGAAACAGGTAAGTTTTGTACATGTTTGCTTAATTCTGTCTCAAGGAACCTCAACAGATCTTCAACTGGAACATTTCTGAAAAGTGATTTTACATCAAAACTCACTAATTTACTATTTTCATAAGAGGTAACTGTTAATTTTGATAGAAGTTCAATATTATTCTTTATGTGGCTATTGGAAATGGTACGCACTAATGGAGATAAAACTTTTACTAACCATTTTGATAACTTATATCCAGCTGAACCCTTGGAGCTAACAATCTGTCTGACTGGGCTACCTTCCTTATGCGTTTTAATCAGACCATACATTTAGTGCAATGATGGAGATATATCAATAAATTTTGCAATCAAGTCCTTATTAGTTTTTAATATTAATTTTAATTTCTTATTAAAGAAATTATTATAATTTTTAGTGGGGTCTGAATTTAATAATTCATAGGTGGTTGTTATCGGATAATAAGATTTCTATTCTGGAAGTATAATCCGTCTGATTCATCAATACAATGGCTCCTGTTTTGTCGTCTTTTGTAACCTTAATTTCTTTATTCATCTTATATTTTTTTATATACTTCTGTAAACCTTTTTTGAACAATGCGAAACAAAATCTTTGATAGATCTATAAATATAACCTTTGCACATTTGCAATTTTATTTTCGGTCAATATGCTTCTTTTCCATATTAGAGAAAACTATTTGAGAATTCCACGTAATTAATGCCTTTATCATTTGGTATAAAACTAAACACACATGGGTTTATGGTATGGTGAAGAGTCCCGCAGGAAGGCAGAGCGGTGACTCTTCCTTCTTTGAGTCGCCACTCTGCCTTCCTGCGGAACTGTTCGCCTCCTGATGACGAAAATGGTCGAAATATAGAAGTCATTTATTCCTGTGTGATATCTTCTTTTTAATTAAAAGTCCTCTGGACCGTTTCATTTAATTATATATATATATAAATATTGATAAAAGTATCAACCGTGATATAGAAACAAAACTAAAGTTTATCGGGACTCGGTCAGTCGGGACTGACGGAGTCCCGATAAACTTTAGTTTTGTATATATATTTGTAAAAGTTGGAAGCAGTCCTTCATTTAAACATATATTGTTAAATAACGCCCCATATTTGGCTTGTATCTGCTTCTTACACAATTTCTCCAGTTTCCGGAATTCCTTCCTCGTCTCTTCATTAAAACTATAAAGTCTATCACCAATATTACTAGTCGACATGTTTCGAATGTACCACATTCATCATCAGGACAATAATGAGAGTAATAATAGGAAAGCTAGTTATATCACGGAGCATTATGGGGGATTAAGGTAGGGTGGTTGGGCTCACCTACTACCTGGCTAATCTGGGTGTTTCTGTTTGCAAATAGTTTTAAAATTCGACAAGAATTACTAACTTGGATATTTATGGCTGGTTGCTTTTCTTGAATAATTATTGCTTCTAATAGTTGTAATTTAAAATGATCTTTCTCTAGCGATAATTTTCGTGGAATTTACCATCATTTCTATTGTGAGTTTTGTCTTATGGACTGCTGTTGTATGGCATTTTGGCGCGCCGGCAGAAAGGTGCATAGTGATTCTTCTAGACAATGAAGTCGAAGTCATTCCTATATATGAGCTTTTACGGGCCTCGCAGCTCCTGATATTACATGAGTACTCATATACAAGATTTGTTTCTTTTGACTCCTTTACGCTAGGACTATTTTTCATTATTAAACTGCTTATTGAAGGGCTTTGGTAGTAAGTCATCAGGGTCAAACTATCGTCAGGCTTAATACATTTAACATGGCTTTTTATAATATTTTTCAAAACACGTTCATCAGTCTTATATTCATCTGTATATTGGTTCTTGTAGAATATTTTGTGGTTAGTGCCTGTTGTTAGGCTCTTATTATCTGAGGTGAATCTATTTTCGAGGTAGCGTCTTAGAATGTTGTCGAAATACTTGTTCGAACAAAGGAAAGTTCGATATAGTTTACAAAGAAAGATAAAAACACACAAAAAAGACTCACTCAATCAAAAATATGCTTTTAATTAAAAGTCCGCTGAACCGTTTCAATTATATATATATATATAGTTTACAAAGGAAAGAGAAAAACAGATAAAACACACACAAAAAAAAACTCAAAACGATATTTCGACATTCGTCGTCGAAATATCGAAAAAGATATGCCCCATACAGGCGGACATAATGCCTGGGTGTCGAATGGGGAGCTGTGTGTATACCACGCATACCATTGATTCCGAGCTATTGTCTTTCCGTTGAAACGATTGCAAAGTCCCATCAGAGTCTATTTTGCAATGACGTTAACTAAGTCGTAAGGGGAAACTTAATCTAAAACGCAGGAATTCAAGTTAGCGAGACCAAGTTTTTCTCACATGGTCAACTGTAGTTTATTTGCTCAAGAGTCAGAGGTTCCAACTGTTTGTTCTTCCGTGAACTTGAAGAACAGACAGCTAATGTGGTGTATACAGAGGCTTTTGTTTAACACTGCACTAATAATGGTATTTTCTACTATTCTATAATTTCTAATTATAGTATTAGTATAATACTATACTGCTACACAAGGTGATTTATAGTATCGAAGGATCATCACCAGGCCGGTTTTCTCAATACTAGGCTCTGACGATTATTATTTGATGGTGACTATGGCATTGCATCTTAAGACAAAAAAAAAAAACTATACATGCAACGAAGAAGGGTCCATACCCCTGGTCTAAACTATCTCGGCAACACTGAATTCCGATAAATAAAAAAAGAGAAAAAACATTCGCACGAGTTAAAGAACCAAATCTCACTTTTCAAGCAAACGAGGCTTTCTTATTAATGAAATAAACTTGGCAAGTAAAGTTCTCAAGTATCTCATGTGGTACTTTGTCAGATGAAAACTCCCCCCTTTTTTTTCCCTGCTGGTAAGGTTATAATTAAGTATCAGGCAAATTGATTTTTTTTCTCGATTTGAGTACACTGACCTGGTACTGATGCGTGAAGTAAGTATTGATGCGCGCCGTAGTATCTCGTGCGGGCCCGCCTCCGCGTGGTCACCTCGGGCACTTTGGAGTAATCTAAAGTGGCTAAACGGCAGCACGTTAAACTAGTCGGCCTGATTTGATTTTTTGGTGGTTATATAGCCGAATGGCTTAGAAACACATATAAAGTCAAAACAGGTAGGGAGGCATCGCCTCCGCGTGGTCACCTCGGGCACTTCAGAGTAATCTAAAGTGGCTAAAGGACAGCACGTTAAACTAGTTGGCCTGATTTGATTTTTGGTGGTTTTATATGGCCGAAAGGCTTAAAAACACATATAAAGTCAAAACAGGTAGGGAGGCATCGCCTCCGCGTGGTCACCTCGGGCACTTCAGAGTAATCTAAAGTGGCTAAAGGACAGCACGTTAAACTAGTCGGCCTGATTTGATTTTTTGGTGGTTATATAGCCGAAAGGCTTAGGAACATATATAAAGTCAAAACAGGTACTTTGTCAGAATTCTGATAAAAATAAAAAAAAAACCCATGATATTTTAAACAAAAATATTCAATATTTTTTTTTTTTGGAAAAACTCGGTTATTTTCTTTTAATTAAAAAAAAGGGGGGGGGAGGGGCGGGCAGGCATTAAAAAGACTATGGGCCTACATAATTTTATTTGGAAATTAAAGAAAACATGTAAATACACAAAAAAAAACTACAGTTTACATGGAGGCATTATGATTTGTTGCACAGATGATGGGGGGGTACTGGATATAAGATAGTTGCCACTTGACTTTGTGTCTACAACACAGCTGTCTGTTCTAGAGAGATGACAGCATCACAGCATAGAGATGCCAAAAAATAATGCTACAACTGTACAATTTATGATTTGGCGAAAAATATTAATTTACCCAAAACGTGTACACAAAAAAAGTTTTTTTTTACTTAGGGATAAAATAAATAAATAGTAACAAAAGTGGCAATATATATATATATATATATAGGTAGGTTACAAAATATTTGGTTATGATTGTTGATTTACAAATGTGAGCTGACTAGAGGAGTGGGGGGAAGAGGGCGGGGCTTGTGCGTTAGGACAGAAAGGTCCTGAGAGTTCGGTCGATAGGCTTACGACAGACAGCACAGCTGGTGATGTTCAAGGCGCAGTCAACGCAGGCAACCAGGTGGCCGCACGGCAGAAACACCACTCCCATCTCCTTGGCATAGCAAATCTTGCACAACACCTTGTCGCTTGTCCCACTCTTTTCGTCTTCTACTGCTAAAGCTTCTTTTGAAGTCGATGGACTTGCTTTCCTGTAACGTAAAAAAAAATATTTTCAACATATATATATACACTTTTTCGTTGGAAATACGATCCAAAACGGACAAATATAGTTCAATATAGACAAAGAAACATAGAGAAATCAAAAGAACACACTTACAGTCTCTAATTTTCGGTTTGAACCGTCTTCAGGAGAGATGAGAGAGAGGGAAACCAAGCGCACTGGTTCAGAGACCGTCTCTGAACCAGTGCGCTTGGTTTCCCTCTCTCTCATCTCTCCTGAAGACGGTTCAAACCGAAAATTAGAGACTGTAAGTGTGTTCTTTTGATTTCTCTATGTTTCTTTGTCTATATATATATATATATGATCAAACCACAATAAGAAATTGGGAAAACAAGACCAAGATCCTTCAACCGTAACAAGCGGTCCTCCTCAGAGTCCAAAACCCAACTCAGTTGTTGGTTGTTACAGTTGAAGGATCTTGGTCTTGTTTTCCCATTTTTTTATTGTGGTTTGATCATTGATTGTTATTTCACGTGGTTATGTGAAACTTTATATATATATATATATATATATATATATACTTTTTCGTTGGAAATACGATCCAAAACGGACAAAAATAGTTCAATATAGACAAAGAAACATAGAGAAATCAAAAGAACACACTTACAGTCTCTAATTTTCGGTTTGAACCGTCTTCAGGAGAGATAAGAGAGGGAAACCAAGAGCACTGGACCGTCTCTGAAGCAGTGCGCTTGGTTTTCCTCTCTTATCTCTCCTGAAGACAGTTCAAACCGAAAATTAGAGACTGTAAGTGTGTTCTTTTGATTTCTCTAAGTTTCTTTGTCTATATTGAACTATACATATATATTTTGTATGTTTTGTTATTGAGGGCTAGGTCAAATAAAAGAAAATAAACTCCTTCCTAGGCCAACGTTTCCATGCATTTGTACATCATCTTCATGGCTAAATTTAGAGTAAGAACTATAATACATTTACCAAAACAATCTATAACTCACATAGAGAACTAACACAAATATACCATTGTTTTGATAAATGTATTGTAGTTCTTACTCTAATTTAGCCCTGAAGATGATGTACAAATACATCGAAACGTTGGCCTAGGAAGGAGTTTATTTTCTTTTATTTGACCTAGCCCCTCAATAACAAAACATACAATAGAATAGAAGAGGTCAAGAACAATTTATGAAGATTATACATATATTGATAAAAGTATCGACCGTGGAATAGAAACAAAACTAAAGTTTATCGGGACTCGGTCAGTTCTTCAGGTTCAAATTAAACTCTCATTGCCAACGTTTCGGTTTTTTTTAAAACCTTTTTCATAGGCCTAAAAACCCCCTAAATTCGAAGAAACTTTAAACTGTATTATTTAAACCATGTTATTTTTTTAATGGTATTTAAAAACGAATCAAACTAACTTTATTGTGTAATTAACAAAACTGTTAGCTAATAACAAGTTACAGATACCGCTCAAAATGCTGTCGATTAACTGCAGAACAGCGATGTAAGAGATCTATCCAGTTGTGAGTTGCTCGACGAATGACATCAAGAGACATGTTGTTCCATGAGTTCATCAAACACATGTTTTAATGACTCAGTATCAGTGATTCCTCTTCTTTGTCTCTGAACCTTCTGTAAGAGTACACTCCAAATGCAAAAGTCCATTACATTGAGGTCTCTTGGATGGCCGGCCATTGCTGGGGTGTGATGAAATCTGGAGTGTTAACTCGGAGCCATGAAATCTGGAGTGTTAACTCGGAGCCATGAAATCTGGCGTGTTAACTCGGAGCCATGAAATCTGGAGTGTTAACTCGGAGCCATGAAATCTGGAGTGTTAACTCGGAGCCAAGCGACTGTGTCATTGGCAGTGTATGGTTTTACACCATCTTGCTGCCACGTCCAGGGCTCTCTCTGCATTACTAGGTCAATATCTTCAAAACATCTTCGGGCACATCTCCTCTCTGAAAACAATTTGATTTACAGTTTTTTTTGTCTTTCTCCGACTCGGTGATAACACTTTTCCTACCCAGCAGCATCATCTTCAATAAAATAGAGGTCTGCTTTTTCCTTTGCCATGAAACAGCACCATAGCGCATGATAGATTGTGCTTGTCTATCTCCGCCAGCAATTCTTTATCAGGAATATCAGTTTTAACATCCACTGCACGATATATGCGTTCATTTTGCCTATTATGTGGTGCAGACAAACAGAATGCTGATTCATCCAAAAAACCACATTTGTTTCCACTTTTCTCCTTCACCTTTAGCACTGAAGCATAGCATAACACTGTCTTTCGAGCTTGCTGGTGTATACTTCGGTTAAAACATGGGCAATTTATTACGTCGAAAACATTTTAAATTTGATTTTGCAATTGTTCAGTGCACATACCCCCTCTCTCTTTTGACACTCCCAAGTTCTTTACAAAAATTTCACCTTGACTTGAATGTCTTCTGCGATGATCTGATGGAGTTAAGGTAAGTTCTAAGACTGCTCGCCTTGTTGTGGGGGAAATCATGCCTGCAAGAAGTACCACTACTACCATGCTTAAGCACCTTTGCTGCACCCTGTTTGAATGCAGCAGTACAAATAAAAAGGACGCTTGTAAACCTTGATTTACGAAAGAACAGTTCCATTTGTTGAAATATTTGCCTTTTTTTTGCATGTAGCTGCCAAAAACATTTTGTTTGCTAAAAATCGAGGGCAAAACCTGCGTATAATCAACATTTCATTCTACAACAGTCATCAGAAAATAAGATTGAATAGAATTCTATTATTAATCCCTCCTATGTTTAGACGACATCTATTTTCTTTGATTCAAGTAGACTTTCTCATTTGGGAAGATATCTAGAATGACTTTTGTTTTTTTTTACCTTTCTCAACTTCATAACTCGAAGACACGTTTCGTTATATTCATCCTCTGATGCTGATATCGAATTTTCTTCTTCTTAACAACGTCTTCCAAGAACTGTTCTTCTTCACTTGACAATTCGTCAGAATCAAAGCCGATTATCGAATTTTCTTCTTCTTAACGTCTTCCAAGAATTGTTCTTCTTCACTTGACAATTCGTCAGAATCAAAGCCGATTATCGAATTTTCTTCTTCTTAACAACGTCTTCCAAGAACTGTTCTTCTTCACTTGACAATTCGTCAGAACCAAAGCCGATTATAGAATTTTCTTCTTCTTAACAACGTCTTCCAAGAACTGTTCTTCTTCACTTGACAATTCGTCAGAATCAAAGCCGATTATCGAATTTTCTTCTTCTTAACAACGTCTTCCAAGAACTGTTCTTCTTCACTTGACAATTCGTCAGAACCAAAGCCAATTATCGAATTTTCTCCTTAACGTCTTTCAAGAACTGTTCTTCTTCACTTGACAATTCGTCAGAATCAAAGCCGATTATCGAATTTTCTTCTTCTTAACAACGTCTTCCAAGAACTGTTCTTCTTCACTTGACAATTCGTTAGAATCAAAGCCGATTATCGAATTTTCTTCTTCTTAACAACGTCTTCCAAGAACTGTTCTTCTTCACTTGACAATTCGTTAGAATCAAAGCCGATAAAGGGTAACTTAAGTTACCACTTAACATGTTTCAAGTTCTTTACTTGATTAACATATTTCAGTCAAAACTTGTTGACACTGAATAATCTGAAATTAATATATAAAATTTCACATCAGTCAATAGGATTCTTGAGAAATATTTATTTAATACTTCAACACTAGGATCCAAACTTAGAACCTCTGTGGTCGCAAGATATTCGTCCCATTTTAGAAATCACATAACTTGCTTTGAAATGCACTTCTTTATTATCAACCCGCATATTTTACAACCTTAGAAATCACTATCAACAAGTTTTGTTTCTATGGCATTGTCAAAGATCTGAAGAAAAGATGATAAATATCTATGATAGTATATCTATCATAGGTCTATAGAGTAGACCTACTCCATAGATCTATAGAGTAGGTCTATACTATATATATAAAAATATAGTAGAGACCAACGACCAATGACCAACGAATATTACCATGCACAACAGTGCATGTCGTAAATAGCAGTTCCGGACCAGAGGCCCACTACTGCTAGATTCAAATCCTGCTGTTTTTGTTGGGTCAGTAAACATTGTCAAGAATGGGGGAGTCAGTCAGTAAGGGAATGTGTCGTCTTCGTGGTCGTTTGGTCTTCAGGCTTTGCATTCTGTGAGGTACTATATACTTTTGGAGTCATGTGGTCGTCATTTTAAGCTTAAGTAGGAAACTTTGAGGCTCGTGGGATTAGGAAAGGTTGGGAGTAGGATTTAGTTTTCAAACAAGGAGATTTGGATGTATTACCGGCAAGTCGAGTAATGTAGGAATAAATAGATTCCAAACTCAAATCATGTTGAATATCAACATTTCTGGCGTACCATGGAGCCCTAGCTATAAGGCGGGCACATTTATTCTGTACTATTTGAACGCAGTTCTTGTTCGTGGGCGCCGCTCCAAACCAGACTGAGCATCCGTATGTCATAGTAGAACGAATGACCGCCTTATAGACAAGGTCCTTCACTGTGGAGTATTTCTTGATTTGAGGATGGAATAAAGATTGCACATTAGGAATATCCCTAGCTTAGATTTGTTCGGGAGATGTTGTCTAAATGTCAATCTGGAGTCTAATATGAGACTAAAAGTGCCCTTACTTTTTGATCATACCTCGTATAACAAGGACTGTCAAGATAGGACCAATTTGATAGTAAGATTTTAAAGGCATCAACATGTTTACTATAGTACTATGAAGTACTGACACAGAGCTGGAGGAGGTCTTGGCTTGACGGGGTGTCACCGTACTCCTCGTCGACTCCAAGCCATCAGTGCCGATGGCCGGCTCAGTCGCACTGCTTACACTCTGTAACCAAACACCAGGTAAGTCTTCTCAACTGCCTAACCTAAAGGTAAGACATAAAGTCTATCTTCCATAGGGTCACAATGTACTTGAACATACAGTACTTACCACTATCACACCGAAACATGATAACAACCAAATTTAAACAAAAGATACATATTGATTTAATGATGAAACCACAATAAGAATGGGAAAACAAGACTAAGATCTTTCAACCGTAACAAGCGGTCTTCGTCAGAGTCAAAAACCCAACTTAAACACTAGATGCAGAAAACATCTGGTGAGGAGTTGAGAAGAGTGGGAGGGAAGAGTGGTATTTTAAAAGGGTGAAAGCGCAGGAAAGGACTAATGTCCAGAAAGGGATGTTTGGGGATGATTTGGGATTTCTTACTGTGGTTTGATCATTGATTGTTATTTCACGTGTTTATGTGAAATCTTTTTATATTGATTTAAATTTAAAAAACACAAAACATCAGTTGGTGGTTAACAAGTTTGATATTATGTTCATACTCGTATATAGTAAAGTTGAGTGTAGGCCACTCCAGATTTTATTTTCATCATTATCTCTGTAGCACACCTATTCTAGTTTACATTTCAAATACATAATATACATTTAAACATAGACATATTTTAAAATAAAGTCATCATCTACAATTTTTTCGGCTTAATTTAAAATAGTCCAATTTTTGGGCAAAAAGTTAATGAAATAGTCTCCACTGTATAACTAGATATACACATTATTCCGTTTCATGATTTACAAGAAACACAGAATAAATCCATAACCACTTAAACAAAATTTAGAAAAATGTTTTTTCGCCAAACCTCAGACGACAGTCCGTTAACAAATCCCTGGGTTCCGCGGAACCCATCTGGTATAAACAACGCGTTTCGAACACATAGTGTTTTCTTCTTCAGGCATTAGCTTAAAATTTGTAAATGAAAAAAAAAAATGTTCTTACGAGCTATGCAAGCAGTTATTTTGTGGTGTTTACTTATGATTAGAGAGGAAAAGAAACACTTCGCTCTCTCGAAGGATTAACTTTCGCATCGCGTATTGAACATGATGATGAACACTAAGTGTTCGAAACGCATTGTGTAATTAAATCCTTTGTATGTAGAAGATTTGAGATTTCTTTTCCTATCTAATTCTGAATAAATGTTCTTTTTCTGTTAGGAAAAGGATTAAGTCTCCACACAAAAAAGTTTATTACTAGAAACTAAACAGCGCGTTTCGAACACTTGATGTTCTTCTTCAGGTTACATCTGCTCTGCTGGGGTGGTGCAAGGAGTCCTTGGTCTCACCTCCCAAACAACCTCCCCAGCAGAGCAGATGTAACCTGAAGAAGAACATCAAGTGTTCGAAACTCGTTGTTTAGTTTCTAGTAATAAACTTTTTTTGTGTGGAGACTTTTCCTAACATGAGTAAAATACCACATTATAACAGATTGCAAGTTAAAGTTCTTTTAAATACATTCATATTGATAGTGCCACAGAGGTTAGTAAATAAGATATTATTATCAACCGATATACCTCGTCTACCACTGTTGAAGTCGCCTGACGGGTTTCGCAATGGCTGCATCATCCATTGCAATTTGCAATACAATCGTAAAATACATTCATATTGATAGTGCCACAGAGGTTAGTAAATAAGATATTATTATCAGCCGATATACCTCGTCTATCGCTGTTGAAGTCGTCCGACCGGTTTCGCAATGGCTGCATCATCCATTGCAATTCGCAATGGATGATGCAGCCATTGAGAAACCGGTCGGACGACTTCAACAGATATAGACGAGGTATATCGGTTGATAATAATATCTTAAAGTTCTTTTTCTATACAATAAAATCGCTTCTTGCCAAAAAACAAAAAACATAGTTTCTGCACAACATTACCCAAATGTTTAAAAAACAGTGCAGGTAAAAGAAAAATAAGACTGTAGTTAAATGGTTTAAAGTAAACCTGTGCATTGATTGTGACGCTGTTCACAAAGTCCTCCCCTTTGCTTAGGAGAACATAGGCGCACTTTCGAAACCACTCTGCGTGCTCCACCCACGGGTCATCGCCGTCCTCCCAGTCTCGGAGACCACCCCCGCAGTAGAAGCAAATCGTCTGGTCTCCGGTCCCTATACAACAATCCTATCCTTAATACACACTCATTGGCTGCTTCATTTAAATCAAGTTTATTGGACAACCTAATAAAAGTGTCTTTCATAATGTTTGATTCTACTGACTCATTACACTACACATCCCCCATTTTAAAAACAACAAAAAAAGTGTTACATAAAACAAATGTTACACTGACTGACTATAGATAGTACAATACAGAAAAAGGAATAAAAATCACACTTACTAAATGCTCAATATTTCGAACTGTTGTTCGTCATCAGGAGTAGACTAGAAGAGAGGACGAAGTGAGAGAGATCTCCCCACGTAATCTTTACTTACACGTGAGAGATCTCTCACTTCGTCCTCTCTTCTAGTCTACTCCTGATAACGAACAGTTTGAAATATTGTTACACTCATTACATTACATATCCCCAATTTAATTACAAAGAAAATGTGTTACGTTACATAATACAAATTTACACTGACTGACTATAGATATTACGATACAGAAAAAGGAATAAAAAGCACACTTACTAAATGCTCAATATTTTGAACTGTTGTTCGTCATCAGGAGTAGACTAGAAGAGAGGACGAAGTGAGAGAGAGATATCCCAACGTAATCTTTAATTACACATGAGAGATCTATCACTTCTAGTCTACATCTTGATAATGAACAACAGTTTGAAATATTGATAATTCCGTAAGTGTGCTTTTTATTTTTGTAATTTTAAAGTTTTATAGTCCTTGTGCACAGTTTTTTAAATTTAGCTGACTATAGATAATGACAGAGCAATCTAAATGAAGGATAGCCAAGTCTTTAAAAAATCACCAGTTTGTTGTTCGTTAACTTACTAAAATATCAGTTGGCACTTTAAGAATTAAAGAAATACAGGTTTTTTTTTTGTTTCAAAATTGTGCATTGAATACTGGGAAAGACTGTTTGAAAGCAGTGATAAGTCTATGGACTGTGACATTCCTTTAGATTAATTAACAATTAGTGAATAGTCATCATTCGGTTACGTTGCAGTGGTAGTCCCCCACAAGTGTATTTAGTCTAACTAAAGTGTATTTTGTCTAACTAAAGTGTATTTAGAGTAGGCGATCTTTAACTAGTATTCTATAGATTGCAGTGGCAGTCTTCCACAAGGGAAGTCAAATAGGCCGAATATTGGCCCTTTGTGATACCATACAAGGATTATTGATTCTACATTGGGAGTCCTAAATTTAGTCTAACTCAAGTGTATTTAGAGTAGGGGATCTTTAACTAGCATCTATAGATTGCAGTGACAGTCCCACTAGGGAACACAGATAGGCCCCAAACATAAGGCCTATCACACAATGAACGCATTGATTCTACACGTCCTCTCCGAGAAATGACATGCTCAGATTTATTCACCTCCCATATGAAAAAAAATCATGGGCCAGAGTGAGTATTGAACTCTAGACCTACCAGTCGAGAGGCTAGTACGTTACCACTTTCAACCGTAATAAGCGGCCTTCGTCAGAGTTAAAAACCCAACTTTGTGGTTTGATCATATATATATATATATATATATAAATTCAAAACGAAGGAAACACACAGAAAGACACAGACATAACTCACATCGATATTTCGACCATCGTCGTCATCAGGAGGTGTGAAGAGCGAAGAGTCCCGCAGGAAGACAGGGCGGTACTGAGTCTTCGCTCAAACGAACACATTGTTTTCGCTCTTCACACCTCCTGATGACGATGGTCGAAATATCGATGTGAGTTATGTCTGTGTCTTTCTGTGTGTTTCCTTCGTTTTGAATTTATTTTATTTTAAAAAAGTCCGCTGGACCGTTTCTTTTAATTGTATATATATATATATAATATATATCAATGATCAAACCACAATAAGAAATGGGAAAACAAGACTAAGATCTTTCAACCGTAACAAGCGGTCTTCGTCAGAGTCAAAAACCCAACTCAAAAACCCAACTTTATATATATATATATAATATATATTCACTTCAAATTGGGAAAACAATCCAAACTGGACAGCAAAAACACAAAGAAAAGTAACACACAGGGTAAAGAAACACTTAATATATCTAATTTTCACAGAAATTTTGTTTCTTTACTCTGTGTGTTACTCTTCATCGATTTGTCTTAAGTTTGGATTGTCTTACCGATTTTATAGTGAATTTTTAGTAAATATTGTAACACTGATATCAAAAGAAACGTTACTTGTTGTAACCTCTCAAAAAGTAAGTTTAAAATAGTCCAATATGGTTTTAGGAAAACATTTTTAAATGTTACTATTTCTATCAGGCTCAATTCTTGGTTGAAAGTTCTGACATTTGTTCATAGAATAATATAAAGAAGGGGTGTCAAACTCATTTTGGTCTGGGGGCCGAATACAACTTAGTTTGATCTCAAGCGGGCCGTGCCAACAAGCTAATTGCAAAATTACATTGAGCTAACAATAAGTCTACCTTTTTCTTTGAATCAGTCAGTAATACTAATAATTGGTGCAAAGAAAACTAAGTCAATTATAAAAATCTTTATTAAAATTCGACACTCTGTATCCACTGTTATCCATTTTGACACAGGTATTACGCTGGTCAAGGTGCGAGGACAAAGGAAAAGTGGATAATACAGCGCGTACTAAAACACTGGTGGATAATATAAGAACTGCAGGTTTTTAAGGAAATTAGAGTAAACTGTTTTCTTTTTTGTTTTTATAATAATGCAGATTTATCCCCTGGACCGTATCCGGCCCGTGGACCGTATGTTTGACACCTGTGATATAAAACGATAATGAAGTAAAAAAAATACTGTTTAAATATACAAAATAAGAAAATAAAAGTCCAAAAATTGGAGTTAAAATTTTATTAAATGATTAAACTAAACAAGTTTTGACAGCAAATGCATAAGACTAATCAAGATAAATAAAAAGAATTAAAACAAATAAAATAAGTGCTTGATAATCATGACTTTAATTTTACTATATGAGCAGTAATTTACTCGAGAGTCAGATATTGTGTTTAACGACTCGAAAAGCTTTACTGACTTCAATTCTATATTTTAGTAAATTAGTTTCTAATATTGGGCAGGAATGTTTACTTATTGATACAGGTAAAAAGATTTCACATAAACACGTGAAATAACAATCAATGATTAAACCACAATAAGAAATGGGAAAACAAGACTAAGATCTTTCAACCGTAACAAGCGGTCTTCAGTTGGGTTTTTGACTCTGACGAAGACGGTTTGTTACGGTTGAAAGATCCTATTAGTCTTGTTTTCCTATTTACATATTGTGGTTTGATCATTGATTATTGATATAGGTGTTGATATGAAGGATTCTCTCCGGATACTAAAAACATCTCTCATGTTCGGCAGAATACTAACTACCAAATTCCTAAAACACTATTTTACAGGAAAATAAATTAGAATAAAATATTCAAACTAATTGGTTTATAATTAGCAATTATATTAAATGATATTAAACTAATTAATTGATATCCTTAATGTTATCTGATTGTAAAAACATATTTTAACTGTATTTCTTTTATGATGTAATTTTTTTGAGGGTTGAGGTCTAATGATTTGATACTAGTTCTTTTGCCGACGTTTCGACATATATTTATATCATCTTCAGGACTACAACATGATTGTTTTACAATTAGCATTACTATTTCTACTATTTTGGTTACTTATTACATTTTACATGTACAGATTGATTGATAAATCAGTTATTTCGACTATGGATTTTTTTTTACATTGACATAAGGATATTGTTATTATTATACTTATGAAATAATTGTAAAAGCAATAGAATAATAATAACAATATCCTTATAACAATGTAAAAAAAATTCATAGTCGAAATAACTGATTTATCAATAAATTCCTCTTTGTTACTATACATATTAAAATGTAATAAATAACCAAAATAGTAGTAATACTGGTGCTAATTGTAAAACAAACATGTTGTAGCCCTGAAGATGACATAAATATATGTCGAAACGTCGGCAAAAGGACTAGTTTCAAATCATTAGACCTCAAACCTCAAAAAAATTACATCATATAAATATTGGGTCAAGAAAACAAATCAAGATGCCATTCTGAGGTAAAATGGATAAACCAACAAAAGTCTCCACACAAATGAAGTTTTATTCAACGCGTTTCGAACACTTTGTGTTCATCAGGAAGACACTATAATACAAATTATATCTAATCAGTTACAAAATTAGAGTGAAATAATAAAATTCAAGCCATACCCAAGGATGTGGTACTGACGGGTTGGTCCAGTGAAAACAACTACTTAACGGATCTGTTTCCTACTAGTTGTTTCACTGGACCAACCCGTCAGTACCACATCCTTGGGTATGTCTTGAATTCTCTTAATTGAATTTTATTATTCCACTCTAATTTTGTAACTGATTAGATATAATTTGTATTATAGTGTCTTCCTGATGATGAACACAAAGTGTTCGAAACGCGTTGAATAAAACTTCATTTGTGTGGAGACTTTTGTTTGGTTTATCCATTTAACCTCAGAATGAGTAAATACCACACAATTACAGATTACACAACTAATGAAATCAAAATGTATTTCTTTTATGTAATGCAATTCAAACTTTAAAACTCACCTGAGTAAAAAAAGCCAGCGTCACATAGCTCTTTCGGCCTTACTTTAAGGGACAGGGGCCAGTGCTCGAAAGACTTTAACCTAGACTCCGGCGTACCAAACTCAGGAAAAGCAGGCTTCTTGTTGTTTTTCGGTATGCCTAAGTCGTCTATTCTATTTACAACATCCACGCCTGGAATATCGTATGGAGCACAAGTATCAACGCCTGAAAATCCCATTATTAATATACATCTTTCCTGTAGTTCATTTAAAATAAGTTAAAACAAAATTTAATTATCATACCTCCGTGAGACACTGTTGTTTCTTCTTGAATTGAAATATTTCCACTTCCTGGAGTACCAAGAACAAATCTGCACTGAGGACTCCACTTTTTGTGATCTTCCAAAGGATCGTCACCTTGTTCCCAACAAAACACTTCAATTCCACAGAACGGACACTTCACAGAATCGTCTCCTTTTTTTAAATAATAGAAACCAGCTTTGGCTAAACTATTCGGACTCAAAAAAGTACAAGGCCAACCTAGAAATGTCTTTAGCCTTTCAGACTCTTTAAATAAATTTGGAGTAGCTAACTGTCTTATTCGACTGGCCAATTGAATTATATTAGGAGACATCTGCAACAGAAAAAACATGAAACATGAAACTAAAAGATTCTGAAATTCATAACGGATCACATTATCAAGAAATTCACACTCTCTCTGTAACTAAATACAGTATTACATCAATCAGGGCATTATATAGAGAACAATTCCAACAAATACACCATTGTTTAGGAAGACGCACTATTGTTATTTAGGATTATATACCTTAATAATATAATTTATAAGAATCGTCATAAATATAATTTAAGTAAACGCTTAACAATATAAAAACACGTCTTGTTTTAATATACAAAAAATAGAATCACTATTTAGTAATGTACCTGATGAAACTTAAAACAAGTAAATAACTTGTAATAACATCAACACATTCTTCCTTCTTCAGATTATTGAAATAAAACATGGACTAGCAATTATCACGAGATAAAACGTTAAACGACAATTCTAATTCCAAACAGAACACATCCTACGCCATTGCCAACAAAGCAATTCAACTGGAACGGAAAGGGAATTCAGGATTAAGGTTATATAACTAAACTAAAGATAATTTAATACAGTAAAACAATAATACATTAAATAAGAATAGTTATTTTCCTATATCTAAAGAAATTAAATTTACAATTATTATCAAGAAATATGCTTATTTTTTTGAAAGGTTACATTTCGTTGTTTCAAAGCATGAGAGACATCTAGCGGCAAATATGGCAAGTTTCCATGGGAATAAGAATGAATGACGTGAAACGAGGACTCGATTCATTCCTGGAACCCAAGAGAAAAAACGTGAGAACGAAGGTCCTTCAGACATACTTAAAATACGAAACTCAACTTGATCAAGTAACATGAAACCACTGAAAACTAACCATTTATAACCGAATACAATTAAAAACAATATCTTTTAACGAGAATTTCAACTTTGTTTGAACATTTTTTTTTATTTATGTTAATAATTTTCCTAGCCAGAATCTCAATCAATTTACAGCAATGTTTTATTTTAAAAATAGAATCGATATCCTATGATACTTTTCATTGGATTTTTTAAATAAAAAAAAATTATAAATATTCATTACTATTCGAATGGTAAATACACCATTAAGTGATTTTTAGCATATTTCGAGATAGTTTGTTTGTGTACGATCAAAATGAACACTGTAGTACGACGAAATACAACTTTTAAGATAAGAATTAATTAACTTTCAAACTACAGTAAGAAATAATGAAAAAAAGATCTTTCAACCGTAACACAATTCATATTAATCAAATATAGGTATTTAAGGAAAATCCATAAAAAACATAGAAAAATCAGACATTTGATTTGTATAAAAAGATTTCACATAAACACGTGAAATAACAATCAATGATCAAACAACAATATGAAATGGGAAAACAAGACTTAAGATTTTTCAATTTCAAGCACAACTCAGTTGGGTTTTGGACTCTGACGAAGACCGTTTGTTACGGTTGAAAGATCTTAGTCTTGTTTTCCCATTTTATATTGTCGTTTGATCATTGATTGATTTATATAAAATAGTTTATTATGAATCTCTGTTTCCAGATGTTCATGTACTCCTCTAATTGTAAAATCAATCACGGATGTATTTGTAATGTTACTATTAAACTTAACAGACGTTTTATGCAGTACAATTCACTTCGTTTAACTTTAGATTTAACAGATGAGTGATGTAGGAAGGAGAGAGGGAGGGGGTAACAGGAAGCGGAGGGGGTAAACATAGAAAATAAAAAAAATTAACAAAAAATCTGAAAATTCATACCAAAAGGAGTTTTTAAGGTTGTCATTGTTTTTGTTTTATCTCTGTAATACTGTTTTTAAAAAGGATTTGTTAACTTTAATATTTGCAATTAAAAATATTTTTATTTATTTATTTTTGCTGCCACGGGCCACTGCAACAGATATCTTTGAATGATTTTTTTTTTTTTCAGTTGAAAGTATTTTCTTCTTGGATTGGATTGTTTACTGTTAGCGAGATGACAGAGGCAATGAGTTATCAGTGAAGAGTAAGTACAACACTGTGACTATCCACTGCCAAGTTGATCACAGTGACAGCGCGTGTTTATATCCTTACACGTGTTCAAACGTCACCAAACACCACAGTTAATCAGTTAAATCATGTCAACTGACCCACTGATCTCTTATCGCTGAATCATTCATTCTCAAGAATCGCATTTCATTCTCAAAACAAACAAATCATTGCCCTCTTAAAGATGAATTACAACATTACCTTGATAGTATTGTTTTCCCATTCAAGGTTTTCTTTATATTCTGTCGGCAACTTCAATTCCTCACACACCAAACAAGTTCAAATCGACTTGATAATCAAAAATATTTTACCTTCATACACATATTGTGCTTTATTTTTCACTAGCTTATGCACTAATGACTTTAATATAATAGAAATTTACTAGACTATCTAGTCGAAGGTTTTGTCCTGTTAACATTGTTGTTCCTTTAAATAATGTAAATTTCATTTTCTTAATTAAAAAATTCTTCTGCCTATGTAAAAGGTTTTAAATAAAACCGAAACGTTGGCACCGAAGTTTGATTTTTATCCTAGAAAACTGACCGAATCCCGATTAGAGAGGACACATATATATATTCAAAATTCAAGAAGAGTAACACACAGAGTACGGAAACACTCTTACAGACTCAAATTTTCGGTAATCCGTCTTCAGGAGAAAAGAAAACGGGAGACCAAGCACGTTGTAGACACAACGACAAGCAATGGGTTACACACCTATATATATATATATATATATATATATATATATAACGGTACTGTTTTCTTGACCACAAAATATTCACAAAACACTTATTCTTTTTCTCGGAGTTTGGTCAGGGTAAATATATGGAATCACCTTTTTGCCAACGTTTCGTCTTTATTTCAAGACATCCTCAGGGCTATAAACTTGTTTATTGTTTTTTGTTAGTTTATAGCCCTGAGGATGTCTTGAAATAAAGACGAAACGTTGGCAAAAAGGTGATTCCATATATTTACCCTGACCAAACTCCGAGAAAAAGAAAAAGTGTTTTGTATATATATATATATATATATATCCACTTAAAATTCGAAAAAACGATCCAAACTGGACGCAAATCAGTTCACAAACGAAGAAAAGCAACACACAGAGAAAGAGACACACTTACAAACTCAAATTTTCGGATGATCCGTCTTCAGGAGAAAAGAGAGAAAGGGCGACCAAGCACGCCGGAAACACAACGGCAGGAAACCCGGTTTCCTGCCGTTGTGTTTCCGGCGTGCTTGGTCGCCCTTTCTCTCTTTTCTCCTGAAGACGGATCATCCGAAAATTTGAGTTTGTAAGTGTGTCTCTTTCTCTGTGTGTTGCTTTTCTTCGTTTGTGAACTGATATATATATATATATATATATATATAATATACACTTTTTCGATGAAAATACGATCCGATATGGACAAATACAGTTCAATGTACATAAAGAAACATAGAGAAATTAAAAACACACACTTACAGTCCCTAATTTTCGGTTGAACCGTCTTCAGGAGAGATAAGAGAGGGAAACCAAGCGCACTGGTACAGAGACGGTTGAAATTAGAAACTGTAAGTGTGTGTTTTTAATGTCTCTATGTTTCTTTATGTACATTGATATATATATATATATATATATATATATATATGATAATACGTTTAAAAAATGAATGTCCGATTTCACACACTATTAATTTGTTAGAAAATGTTTCTAATTTTCTAAAACTCTTTTTTACCTTTTTTACATGTATCCAAGAAGGACTGCTCCCAGCTTTTACCAACGTTGGAATATATATATATATATATATATGATCAAACCACAATATGTAAATGGGAACACAAGACTAAGATTTTTCAACCGTAACAAGCGGTCTTCGTCAGAGTCAAAAACCCAACTAACTTTTTGGCGTGTTTATGTGAAATCTTTATATATATATATATATATATATATTAATAAAATGAAATGGTCCAACGGACTTTAGTAAAAACGAGAGAAAACAAAGGCCACATAGAGACAAGTCGATCGTCGTAATATAGACTTCAGTTATGACTGCTTTTAGCACAGTGTTACCTTCGTTTTGACGGTTATATATAAGCAATTAAAGGAAACGATTCCACGAAATAAATAAACTAAGTCCAGAGTAAGAAAACACATACAAGATATAACAAAAACCCCTCATCATCAGGAAGATAGATGTCTATATATCACACCAATCTTCCTGATGATGATTTAATCGAAATATAGTAGGGAGTTTTTGTTATTTTATTTTTTTTATATGTGTTTTCTTTCTGTGAATTTAGTTTCAAAAAGAAAGTGTTTACGAGGACAAACATAGTAAATTACATAGACTGATATAATTTACCGAGATATTTCGTCGAATTGTCGTCATCAGGAGGTATATGATAAAACTTGATGAGCGAATACCTTTGTTAGTGTAAAAAATGCAAGAGCTGCTAGCAGTGTTGATTCGAAACCGTTAAATATGACTTAAAAGCCTAAAGTGATTTGAAAAAAAAAAGACAAGTGATAAATAAATAACTGAATGACTGTGCTGCTTATGGAAGATTATCTAATCAGAAAGGATATCCTCAGAATCGCCCAGTCCTTAACTATGATGAGTCATTCTCGGGGAACAGCCTGTTACAGCATGTTAGCCCTACTGGAGATGCAGTGTTGCCAAAACGATTTGATTCTCAAAAACAATTCAAGAACTCGGAATTCCAACAAAAAATTTACTTAACTTATCATAATAAATTTCGGTATTTCAAACACTCCCAAGCAAAGTCAAAGAAATACAACGCTTATTCGTCCAAAACAGAAGGAACTCCAAAATTTTGTCGAATTGGAGTTTATTACCTAATACAAGCTGTTTCTCTTAATATATTTTGTTGTAAGTTAATATAAAAATGTTTTTTTTAAAAAAAAAAAAATATTTTCTTGTCTTTGAAACAGATTATTTTTCTGAACTCCTACAATTTGGTTTTCGAACAACTCTCCGTAAAGGACTATGGTTGAAAACCGAGGAAAGGTTAAAAAAAAAAACATATGCTATACAATACTGCTTAATAACAGACGAAAAAATGATTTAAATTGAATTATTTTAAAAATTTTTACATATATTTGTAAAATTTGGATGCAGTCATTCATTCAAACATATTTTGTTGAATAATTGACCATATTTTGCTGATGTCATTTTTTCACAAGTCTGAATAATGACTTCAACAAAGTATGTTCAATTATTTAACTATATGGTATATATATATATGTATATATATAGTTCAATGTGCATAAAGAAACAGAGAAATTAAAAACACACACTTTCAGTCTCCATATGTGTGTTGGTCTCCAACCGTCTCTGTACCAGTGCGCTTGGTTTCCCTCTCTTATCTCTCCTGAAGACGGTTCAACCGAAAATTAGAGACTGTAAGTGTGTTCTTTTGATTTATCTATGTTTCTTTATGTACATTGAACTGTAATTGTCCATTTCGGATCGTATTTTCATCGAAAAAGTATATATATATATATATATATATTGTTCATTAGTAAGGGTTGAGAATTGCTCGTTCACAAAGCTATTTATTCTGAATAGATAGTACATCTTGAATATACACAAATGAAATTAAAATCAACTAACAATACCTACTTGCTACATCTGTTTATTTTCAAAATAAACATGTCTGTGAAGTTAGCAAACTACAGCTGAAAGGTTAATAACTTCGCTTCTACACTCAATTTGCAATCCATTCAGAGCCTATATTTTAATTTAGACATACACAAATCTAATGTCAAAGGTTCAGCTCGCTATGTCTCATGGTCGCTGAGTTTACTTGTGACAAACGTTTTTGCTTTAAACGTCCATAACTTCACTTCTAAGTTGAATTTTCAATCAATTTAGAGTCTATATTTTAAGTTAGACATATAGAAGTCTACTGTCAAAGTTTCAGCTTGCTATGTCTCATGGTGGTTAAGAGTTTACTTGTGAAAAAATTTTGCGGACAAACAGACAGAAATTTTTCTAAGGGTGAATTTGGTTTCTCCAATGTTTGAAACGTAAAGAAAACTTGAAATGAGTCAATTCTAAGCAATGTACAGACAAAATATATATATTTATACATATAATATAAGAAATAGGAAAACAAGACTAAGATCTTTCAACCGTAACAAGCAGTCTTCGTCAGAGTCAAAAACCCAACTGGTTGAAAGATCTTAGTCTTGTTTTCCCATTTCTTATTGTGGTTTGATCATTGATTGTTATTTCACGTGTTTATGTGAAATCTTTTTATACATACATATAATATATACATTTGTTTGTGTGCACGAGAGGTTTGTCATTATTATCGTTCTAGGTATTGGAATAGCAAAGATTATACACAATTTCTCGGAGCACTTTAAAGTTGCAATTCCATGAAATTCTTCCTTCTAGGTGTTTGGAGAAGGCAAGATATAGTTAGGTGCCAGTTTTTATCAAGGTCGCTGTTAATAACTGTTTCACAACAATTATCAATTAGCAATGCTAATTAACAATTAGCAATGAATCATTATTAAAGTAACAGTAAAGTTAACAATACTTAATGATAATAGAGGTCATAACTGGTCAGCAATTATATGATAAGTAACAGGGAATAACTGTTTAGTCACGTACTGCCGCCAAGGTATACAATAAAAAAGACAAAGTCAATATTTGAACCGTCCTGGTCGTCATCAGAAAGTGACATGTCATAGAAGACTGTTATAACATATTCTATGCCATCTCTAACATTTAGAAACTTGGGGACCAGGTTAGATTTAGTAGTTTTGAAGAAATTATCCACAGGGGCTATAAAACTTTAAATTACATAAAACACGACGCAGAAAAAAACGATAAAATACACACTTTATAAATTGATTATTTCGAACTGGTGTTCGTCATCAGGGTAAGACTAGATGAGGACGATTATTGAGAGAGATTTCCCCACCCGGTGCCATAGAACTCCTCCTCTCCTGATGATGAGGTAATAAGTCAAAGTAACAGGCTAAATGCTTATTACGATATCCGATTTGAGTACGATGACCTGGTACTTATTCTTGGTGTACGTCTTGATGCGCGACGTAGTATCGTGCAGGCCCGCCTCCGCGTGGTCACCTCGAGCACTTTGGAGTGATACAAAGTGGCTAAAGGGCAACACGTTAAACTAGTCAAACTGATTTAATTTTTGGTGGTTATACGACCGAAAGGCTTAGGAGAACACATATAAAGTGAAAACAGGTTTAACGTAATCGCCTCTGAAATGATAGTTCCGGGGTTCGATACCAACATGACCCTCGATTTATTTACTTGTTAGATGAATAAATCTGAGCACGTCGTTTCTCGGAGAGGAGAGGGGGGATCTCTTTCTGACGTTGTCCATCTTCAATGAAGACGGAGTTGCGATTGAAGATAGAAAGCGTTAAAACGACTCCAAGAACATCTTACGAGATATGACGTAACTAAATACCCTATTACTAATATAAATAATTTAGTTTACTACCCGGACCATAGGGGCCAGGCTAGCTCAGTGGTTACGTGCTCACCTCTGAACTGGTAGGACCGGGGTTCAATCCTCACCTGGCCCTCGATTTATTCACGCGGGAGGTGAATAAATCTGAGCACGTCATCCCTCGGAGAAGGACGTTAAACCGTCGGTCCCGAGCCTGTACGATGTCAGGTACTCGTTAAAGATCCCTTATCTAAATATACTTGAGTTAGGCAAAATGTAGGACTCCCATTGTAGAATCAATCTTCATTGTGTGGTATCACAAAGGGCCAATGCTTGGCCTACGTGTGTACCCTTGTGGGACTGCCACTGCAACCTAACCTACCCGGACCACAATAGAATATAAAAATTTTATAAACACCAGTATACTGGTGTTGTATGTGTAGACAGAGATATTCGTAAATTTTGGGAGCAATCCTTCTTTTATACATGTTTTTGTTGAACGACCTTTGTACTGTGGCATAAATAAATTTCATTGTCCTTCTTTCAAGTTTTCTCACCTTTTGTTTTAAATATTTAAAACAAAAGGTGAGAAAACTTGAAAGATGGACAATGAAATTTATTGATGCCACAGTAGAAAAGTCGTTCAACAAAAACTGGGATATTCATAGAAAATGACTCCAAGTTATGCGGAATCGGTGGATTTGAGGGGGAAACAACATTGAAATATAGAATTTCGTGAAGGAGATAGCGAAGGGAGAGAGTTGAGTCGGTGGTATGGTGTGGCTTGCAGCGACTAGGACCAAGAGGTCCAGCCAGGTGCAGCAGGGCTCCAGGTGGTGATGATGATGCTGGGACAGCTGTTCACCTACCACCTGTCTGTCTGGGAGGCTCGTGCCGACACAACTAAACCTGCTCCCTCAAAAACCAATCGACTGTGTCCCTCCCCAAACTAGCAAAGCAAATATGTCGATAAAACATATACATATATACTTTAACACAGAGAAAAGAACACAGAAAGACACTACAGAACTCATTTCGATATTTCGACATCCGTCGTCATCGGGAAGAAGTGCGAAGTACTCGCGTTGAGAAGCAAACTGCTACTCATATATATATATATCCACTCAAAATTCAAAAATGATCCAAGCTGGACGCAAATCAGTTCAAAAGTGAATAAAAAGCAACACACAGAGAAAGAGATACACTTACAAACTCAAATTTTCGGATTATCCGTCTTCAGGAGAAAAGAGAAATTTGAGTTTGTAAGTGTGTCTCTTTCTCTGTGTGTTACTTTTCTTTATTTTTGAATTGATATATATATATATATATATTTGTATAATTAGGGAGCATATTTTCTTTCATACAGATTTCGTTAAACACTTTTTGCACCTTTGTTTTAGTTTCTTTTCTTGTTAATTTTTCTAATTTTCTAATTAGTGTTTTGATGTTTTCTGGGATATGAAATATTAACTGTCTAAAAGTTTTATCTTTAAAACTCATTGTTCACAAATATAAATTTGAAAATGACTATTTAGACTACTTGGATACCTGCTGGACTTTATAGTCAGCTTGGAGTGGCGACGAGATAGCGAGGTCTTAAAAGTGGATAGTTGATAGTGTATTATCAGTATGATAGAAAGAGCTGGCAGCGGTCTTCCAGACAGTGGATGATGACCACTGACAGTTTTCTAATTTCTAATAATTGAAAAAAAAAAAAAAACTTTTTCATTAAAAAAAGAAACTCACAAGGCGGCGATCTGTGCAAAACATATCATGTTTTACAAGTCAATAAACACAGAAGGCAAGTTGTTTATAAACCCCTTTTGAAATACCGACTTGCATTCTCTATACCAGAGTTTTTATAATCTTCAAAGCTCCTACCACTAGACTACACATGACCCCATAATCTTCAGTTCCAACATCAAAACCCCTACTACTAGACTACACATGACCTATAATCTTCAGTTCCAACATCAAGACCCCTACCACTAGACTATACATGACCTATAATCTTCAAAACTCCTACTACTAGACTACAAATGACATATAATCTTCAGTTCCAACATCAAGATCCCAACCACTAAACTATACATGACCTATAATCTTCAAAGCTCCTACCACTAGACTACACATGACATATAATCTTCAGTTCCAACATCAAAACCCCTACCACTAAACTATACATGACCTATAATCTTCAAAACCCCTACCACTAGACTACACGTGACCTATAAATAATCTTCAAAACCCCTACCACTATAGTACACATGACCTATAATCTTCAGTTCCAACATCTGATTCCCTACCTTTAGACTACTTATGACCTATAATCTTCAGTTATAACATCAAACCTCCTACCACTAGAATATACATGACCTATAATCTTTAAAAACTCCTACCACTAGACTACACATGACCTATAATCTTCAATTCCAATATCAAACTACCTACCACTAGACTACACATGACCTATAGTCTTCAGTTCCAACATCAAGACATATACCACTAGAGTACACATGACCTATAATCTTCAATTCCAATATCAAACTACCTACCACTAGACTACACATGACCTATAGTCTTCAGTTCCAACATCAAGACATATACCACTAGAGCACACATGACCTATAATCTTCAATTCCCATATCAAACTACCTACCACTAGACTACACATGACCTATAGTCTTCAGTTCCAACATCAAGACATATACCACTAGAGTACACATGACCTATAATCTTCAATTCCAATATCAAACTACCTACCACTAGACTACACATGACCTATAGTCTTCAGTTCCAACATCAAGACATATACCACTAGACTACTCATGACCTATAATCTTCAGTTCCAACATCAAACTACCTACCACTAGACTACACATGACCTATAGTCTTCAGTTCCAACATCAAGACATATACCACTAGACTACTCATGACCTATAATCTTCAGTTCCAACATCAAACACCTTATCATTATACTGTCTATGACCTATAATCTTCAGTTCCGACGACCAAACATCTACTACTGTTGAACTACTCATGACTTATAATCTTCAGTTCCAACATCAAAACCCCTACCACTAGAATATACATGACCTCTATTACCTATAATCTTCAGTTCCAACATCATTACTACTAGACTACTCATAACCTATAATCTTCAGTTCCGACGACCAAACATCTACTACTGTTGAACCACTTATGACTTATAATCTTCAGTTCCAACATCAAAACCCCTACCACTAGAATATACATGACCTATATTACCTATAATCAGTTCCAACATCAATACTACTAGACTACTCATAACCTATAATCTTCAGTTCCGACGACCAAACATCTACTACTGTTGAACTACTCATGACTTATAATCTTCAGTTCCAACATCAAAACCCCTACCACTAGACTACACATAACATGTAATCTTCATTTCCAACGACCAAACCTCCACTATTCTTAAACTACACATGAACTATAATCTTCAGTTCCGACGACCAAACATCTACTACTGTTGAACTACTCATGACTTATAATCTTCAGTTCCAACATCAAAACCCCTACCACTAGACTACACATAACATGTAATCTTCATTTCCAACGACCAAGCCTCCACTACTCTTAAACTACACATGAACTATAATCTTCAGTTCCGACGACCAAACATCTACTACTGTTGAACTACTCATGACTTATAATCTTCAGTTCCAACATCAAAACCCCTACCACTAGACTACACATAACATGTAATCTTCATTTCCAACGACCAAACCTCCACTATTCTTAAACTACACATGAACTATAATCTTCAGTAGTATCTCAGACTACTACATCAAACCATGGCATACTAAATTTAGTAAGCTTTAAAATATCTTTTACAAAAAAAAAGAAAAATTTAAAAGTATGAAAGTAAATATTTTTTAAGGATATATAAATTTTAGCCTACACATAGCTGGTGTTCTTTGGACATGGACATTACGTATTGTGTGTGTTTGTCGGTGCGCGCGTGTGTATGACTGGAAGGCTTATATTGTCATTCCAATTAATAAGAGCAAGATGATGACAAACATGCACGTCATGCGATTATGACATGAAATGCAAGGACAATGCTGTGCTGAGAGGATTTTCAATCAGTATGCCACGTCATCATTTTTTTCAATTTGTTTTGTATATATAATGAAGAGAAATGTTATTACGTAATTACTATTAAGAGGTCTATTTGATGACTTCTTAATAACTTAAAAAGTTCTATTTTCTCCGTATTCCCATATTTGTTTATATTTCGTTATAGTTATCTATAACGAGTTATATTTTCAATGTTTCCTACACTTAGTCCTAGAGGAATGTAAAGGCTCAGCCTAAACTTTAGAAAAAAAAAATAACAATGAAATGTACCTGGCTTCTAATATGAAACAGATGTACCACCATACCCTCACCCACGTCCATCCTATTCCCAGTCAGTTGTACCACAGCCACTCACCCTTAGGTTCGTATTATCTTCCTTATTTTATTTTTATTTTGTACTATATTTACTGTATACTATAGATAACTCTCTGGTGTTATTGTATTTTTAAAGTTAATGCCTAAAGAAGAACACTACTTGTTCGAAACGCGTTGTTTATACCATTATATATTTATATATGGAGACCATTTCATTAACTTTTTACCCTACAATGAGTAAATACCACATAATAACTGATTGCACCACATATGTGGAGATCATTTCATTAACTTTTTACCCAACAATGAGTAAGTACCACATAATAACTGATTCCACCACATATGTGGAGACCATTAAAATAACTTTTAACCCTACAATGAGGTCCATTTGAAAATAATCTTACGCGTGGAGTCAAATTCTATCGAAAATACTTAAAACACCTAAAAAATCGAACTTTTCGAGAAATTCCAATGAAATCTATCGGAATAAAGTTGCTTATTAGATTAAGTTGGGGTGGTAATGGAGTCATTAAGCGCCACTAATAGCCTCTAACACTCAACTTTGACTTTCGGCCTTCACGAGGCTACCCTGTTAATCTGCTGTATGCATGGACAAACGAAAGAGGAGGAGAAGGTGATCAGGGGCTGGGCCTGACCACATTCGTTTCTCATCCTTCCTGATCCCCGAATCCCCTCCTTTTATCTTAGCCCCAATCTAAGGTGTTATGAGATCCGTGCCGAAGGATGGATGATACAGGGGTTACTGTATTATGAACGAAGCCTCAAGGGTACCAGGCGACCCCCTTGAGTAAATAGCCTTACTTCGGGGGGCCAGACTAGCTCAGTGGTTACGTGCTCGCCTCTGAACTGATAGGACCGGGGTTCAATCCTCACCTGGCCCTCGATTTATTCACGCGGGAGGTGAATAAATCTGAGCACGTCGTCCCTCGGAGAAAGACGTTAAACCGTCGGTCCCGAGCCTGTACAATGTCAGGAACTAGTTAAAGATCCCTACTCTAAAATACACTTGAGTTAGGGCATAATTTAGGACTCCCACTGTAGAATCAATCTTGATTGTGTGGTATCACAAAGGGCCAGTGCTTGGCCTACGTGTGTTCCCTTATGGGACTGCCACTGCAACCTAACCTAACCTTACTCCCGTGTTCTGTGCTGTGCCGGAACGGACTTAGTGATACCACGACAATGAACATTCCACTATACATTGGCAGTCTTAGATTATGCCCTAATTCAACTTTAACATTCTTTAACGAGTACCTGACATCGTACAGGCTCGGGACCGACAGTTTATCGTCATCTCTCATCTCTACACCCTCTGCGTGAATATACCGAGAAGTGGGTATTGAACCCTGGACCTATCAATCGCAAAGCAAGCACGTTTCCACTGTGCTAACCTGGCAGCCAAATTTACTTATTACTTTTTAGCAATAAAAGAACACAGAAAAGGAATTATATTGTTCTTCACATCCAGACGAGTAAGTAATTTCAACCTGCTCAATTCTGGTCCGAAACTTTTAACTATCTCATTAATATTCTCGATAACCTGAGATTACATTACGATAATAATAGGGAGTCAGGTTAACACAGTGGCAAAGTTCTCGAATCTGGACAAGTAGATCCAAGGTTCAATACCCACCCTGTCTCTCCATTTGTTTACGCAGGAGATAAATAATCCCTCGGAGAAGCCGTTAGCCGTCGGTCCCGAGCATGTACGTGACGATTGCCACGTACTCATTAAGATCCCCACTCGAAATGCACTTGAGTTTTTTTTTTTTTTCCCCTCGCCCATTACTAAAATAGTTGCTAAATAATAAATAAGCTACAATTCCCACAACTAAAAAACAGAACAAAAAAGTGAAAGCCTTATGTATATATGTCATAAGAATTATGTTTAATATTGGAAAACAAACAAATACGATGATAATGCCAGGAATTTCGAATAATAAAATAGTACCATAAAAGAAATATTTATTTTATACTAGCTGACCCTGCGTACTTCGTACCGCCAACGGTACGTAATAAGAAACCCATATAAAATTACAATAGTTGTCTTTAATATCAATCTGAAAACAATAATAACATTTCTGGTACCTGGTTATTTCCAATTGAACAAAACATGTGGAAATATTATCATAAAGAATAACCTACCTGCGGCTGCCATTACCAATTAAAGTCAAAATGTAAACAAACAGGTTATACAGCAAACCTTATCTATTATAATATTTTTGGGATATTACCTGAACCACAACTCTGATTTTTAAAAAAAAACATTACATAAACCTAAATAGGGGATATACCTAATAATTTCCTAAATTTTTACGGCGATTGGATGTATGGTTTTTGAATCTATCGAGTACAAACAAAGAGACGTACATTCATTTTTATATATAGATATATATAGGTGTATAATGTAATCGGGATTCGGTCAATTTTCCAGGATCAAAATCAAACTCTAAATGCCAACGTTTCGGTTTTATTTAAAACCTATGAAAAATAAAACCTATTAAAGCCTATGAAAAAGGTTTTCATCATAAATACACCTATTCTATCCAACGGTTGATATATTATTGAATTTGTTATATATAAATATATATATAGAAGGTTTAATAGCAAGGTTTTATTCCTGCCTGTTCTAATATATATATATATATATATATATATATATATATATAGAGAGAGAGAGAGAGAGAGAGAGAGATTAATAATTAGTACGTTGCAGTTGACAAATGAATAAAACTCCGTTAAAATAGAGTCGTGTAATTGATTGCCAATGAGTTTGATATTAAGTTGAGTTGTAGTAAAGCGCTGAGTGTAGGCCACTTCAGATTTTGATTGTCAATTATTTTAACTTATAATTGAAATAGGAGTCAGAATATGGTCGATTTTTTCTGCTAATAATATCTCTGGAAGAAAGAAAACATCATGGAGGATGAAAATGAATTCGGCCGTGAAAACATATCAGATCTGGCAACACTGATCAAAAAAAAAAAAAAAAAAAAATTACACTGCTTCCTTAACGGTGCTGTGTATAAAGAGAGAGAGAGAGAGAAGATTATGAAACAAGAATCATGAGAAATAAGAAAACAATGGGGAAATACCGTTATGCAAAAGGAAATTGAAACCAAAAGACCTTGCATTGGAAGGTATTGTAGGTTAGGTTAGGTTGCAGTGGCAGTTCCACAAGTAAACACACTTAGGCCGAGCAATAGCCCCTTGTGATACCACACAATGAAGATTGGTTCTACACTGGGAGTCTTAATTTTTGCCTAACTCACGTGTATTTAGAGTAGGGATCTTTAACGAGTACCTGACATCGTACAGGCTCGGGACCGACGGTTTAACGTCCTTCTCCAAGAGACGACGTGCTCAGATTTATTCACCTCCCGCATGAATATAAATCGAGGGCCAGGTGGGGATCGAACCCCGGTCCTATCAGATCAGAGGTGAGCACTTAACCACTGAGCTAGCCTGACCCCCTTGGAAGGTACAGTAAAAAAAAAAAACAAAAATCGCACTATCCTAGTCTTACATGATCTAACTCAGTCCCACTTGAAAGAGAAATACGTAGATAGAAGTGGGGGGGGGGGGGGGGGGGGGTTACCTAAGAGGTTGAAAAGAAAGCGTTACTTTCTCTTGTATGCGGCACCTCTGCTCTGATCTCTCTCCGACAGATGAATATTAAACCTGTAAACAGTTAGAGGCACACATTCGTTACTCCCCACTTGAAGCAAACAACCACTTGATTCTGCAACATCAGCAGCCCAAAATGCTGCTTGTCTTATATAGAATATTCGATTACAGATCTACAATTAGATTAGATGTCTAGTCTAGACTAGAGTCGGAGTCGAGTAAGAATTATGGACCATATGAGTAGGAGTTGAGTATAAATCATGGACCATATGAGTCGGAGTAGAGTATAAATTATGAAATAGATGAGTCGAAATCGAGTCTAAATTATGGACTAGATGAGTCGGAGTCGAGTATAAATTATGGACCATATGAGTCGGAGTAGAGTATAAATTATGGACTAGATGAGTCGGAATCGAGTCTAAATTATGGACCATATGAGTCAGAGTCGAGTATAAATTATATAACTCGACTCCGACTCATATGGGTCGGATTCGAGTCTAAATTATGGACTAGACGAGTCGGAGTCGAGTCTAAAATATAATGACACTAATGAGTCGGAGTAGAGTTAAATTATGGACCAATGAGTCAGAGTCGAGTATAATAGACATTATGATAACTAATCATGACTCAATGAGTCGAGTCGAGTCTAAATTATGGACCTATGAGTCGGACGGAGTCGAGTATAAATTATGGACCATATGAGTCAGAGTCGAGTATAAATTATGGACTAGACTGTTGGAGTGAGTATAAATATGGACTAGAGTGGAGTGAGTATAAATTATGGACATATGAGTCGAGTCGAGTATAAATTATGGACCATATGAGTCAGAGTCGAGTATAAATTATGGACCATATGAATCGGAGTAGACTATAAATCATGGACCACATGAGTCAGAGTCGAGTCTAAATTATGGACCATATGAGTCGGACGGAGTCGAGTATAAATTATGGACCATATGAGTCAGAGTCGAGTATAAATTATGGACTAGACGAGTTGGAGTAGAGTATAAATTATGGACTAGACGAGTTGGAGTAGAGTATAAATTATGGACCATATGAGTCAGAGTCGAGTATAAATTATGGACCATATGAGTCAGAGTCGAGTCTAAATTATGGACTAGATGAGTCGGAGTCGAGTATAAATTATGGACTAGATGAGTCGGAGTCGAGTATAAATCATGGACCATATGAGTCGGAGTCGAGTATAAATTATGGACTAGATGAGTCGGAGTCGAGTATAAATTATGGACTAGACGAGTCGGAATCGAGTATGAATCATGAAGAGCGACATTGATGAGTCAGAGTCGAGGAATGGAGAAATCGAGTAAGTATAATTATGGACTGATATGGGAGTCGAGAGATTGACCGAGTCGAGAGAGATAAATTATGGACTAGATGAGTCCGAGTTGCTGAATACTCACCAACTGCGACTACTCGCAAAAAAAACTTTAATAAGAAATATCAACTTCTAACTAGCTAGTAATCAACGAATCCATAGAAAAACCTTTTACGACTGGATGATAGTGTTATCAAGGCAGGGTATCTAAAAATCTAGATTTCACCAGAAAACACTTATGTGCTTATGTTACATATCGAGAGTGTCACATATCGCTTTTGTGTTCTTCGGTTGACTAGCAGATAAGTTAGAAATCCTAGCATTCTCTAACCTGGGTGTGTGTGTGTGTGTGTGTGTGTAAAAAAGAAAGAGAGAGAGAGAGAGAGAGAGAGAGAAGAGGGAATGAATGGATAGAGAGAGAGAGAGAAATAGAGAGACGCAGAGATATACAGAGAGGGAAACAGAGAGAGGGAGAGAGAGAGAGAAGAAAGTGAGAGGGGGAGACAGAGTGAGAGAGAGAGAGAGAGAGAGAGAGAAGAGGGAATGAGATGGATAAAAGAGAGAGAGAGAGAGAGAGATAGAGAAGAAAGTGAGAGGGGGAGACAGAGTGAGAGAGAGAGAGAGAGAGAGAGAGAGGAAGAGGGAATGAGATGGATAAAGAGAGAGAGAGAGAGAGAGAGAGAGAGAGAGAGAGAGAAATAGAGACGCAGAGATATATAGAGAGGGAAACAGAGAGAGGGAGGGAGAGAGAGATAGAGAAGAAAGTGAGAGGGGGAGGGAGAGAGATAGAGAGAGGGAGAAGAGACAGAAAGAGAGAAGAGAGGAAGTGAAGATGAGAAGAGAGAGAGAGAGAAATAGAGACGCAGAGATATATAGAGAGGGAAACAGAGAGAGGGAGGAGAGAGAGATAGAGAAGAAAAGAAAGGGGAGGGAGAGAGATAGAGAGGGAGAAGAGACAGAAAAGAATGAGGAGAGAGAGAGAGAGAGAGAGAGAGAAAGAGGAGAAATGAGAGTGGAAAAGAGAGGAGGAGAGAGAGAGAGAAAAAGAAGAGAGAGGAAAGAGGGAATGAGATGGAAATAAGAGAGAGAGAAAGAGAGAGAGAGAAATAGAGACGCAGAGATATATAGAGAGGGAAACAGAGAGAGGGAGGGAGAGAGAGATAGAGAAGAAAGTGAGAGGGGGAGACAGAGTGAGAGAGAGAGAGAGAGAGGAAGAGGGAATGAGATGGATAAGAGAGAGAGAGAGAGAGAGAGAAATAGAGACGCAGAGATATATAGAGAGGGAAACAGAGAGAGGGAGGGAGAGAGAGATAGAGAAGAAAAAGAAAGGGGGGAGGAGAGAGAGATAGAGAGAGGGAGGGAGAGAGAGAGAGAGAGAGGGAGAGAGAGAGAGAGAGAGAAATAGAGACGCAGAGATATATAGAGAGGGAAACAGAGAGAGGGAGGGAGAGAGAGATAGAGAAGAAAGTGAGAGGGGGGAGGGAGAGAGATAGAGAGAGGGAGAAAGAGGGAATGAGATGGATAGAGAGAGAGAGAGAGAGAGAGAGAGAGAGAAATAGAGACGCAGAGATATATAGAGAGGGAAACAGAGAGAGGGAGGGAGAGAGAGATAGAGAAGAAAAGAAAGGGGGGAGGGAGAGAGATAGAGAGAGGGAGAAAGAGACGAAAAGAAGATGAGATGAGGACGAGAGAGAGAGAGAGAGAGAGGAGAAATAGAGACGCAGAGATATATAGAGAGGGAAACAGAGAGAGGGAGGGAGAGAGAGATAGAGAAGAAAGTGAGAGGGGGGAGGGAGAGAGATAGAGAGAGGGAGAAAGAGGGAATGAGATGGATAGAGGAGAGAGAGAGAGAGAGAGAGAGAGAGAAATAGAGACGCAGAGATATATAGAGAGGGAAACAGAGAGAGGGAGGGAGAGAGAGATAGAGAAGAAAGTGAGAGGGGGGAGGGAGAGAGATAGAGAGAGGGAGAAAGAGACAGAAAAGAAGAGAGAGAGGACGAGAGAGAGAGAGAGAGAGAGAGAGAAATAGAGACGCAGAGATATATAGAGAGGGAAACAGAGAGAGGAGAGGAGAGAGAGATAGAGAAGAAAATGAAGGGGGAGGGAGAGAGATAGAGAGAGGGAGAAAGAGACAGAAAAGAAGAGAGAGAGGACAGAGAGAGAGAGGAGAAATAGAGAGACGCAGAGATATATAGAGAGGGAAACAGAGAGAGGGAGGGAGAGAGAGATAGAGAAGAAAAAGAAAGGGGGGAGGGAGAGAGATAGAAGAGGAGAAGCAGAAAGAGAAGGGACAAGAGAGAGAGAGAGAGAAGAGAGAGAGAGAGAGAAATAGAGACGCAGAGATATATAGAGAGGGAAACAGAGAGAGGGAGGGAGAGAGAGATAGAAGAAGAGGAGGAAGAGAAAAGGGGAAGGAGAGGATAAGAGAGGAGAGAGAGAGAGAGAGGAGAAAGAGAGACGAAAGAGAAGAAAGTAGAGGAGGAACAGAGGAGAGAGAGAGAGAGAGAGATAGAGGGACATGAGATGGATAGAGAGAGGGAGAAGAGAGAGAGATGAGCGCGAGTAGAGAGGGAAACAGAGAGAGGGAGGGAGAGAGAGAGATAGAGAAGAAAAAGAAAGGGGGGAGGGAGAAGAGATAGAGAGAGGGAGGGAGAGAGAGATAGAGAGAGGGAGAGAGAGAGAGATAGAGAGAGGGAGAGAGAGAGATAGAGAAGAAGGGAGGGAGATGGAAGAGAGAGAGGAGGAATGAGAGGAAAATAGAGAGAGAGAAATATAGAGAGCAGGATTAAAGAGAGAGGGAAGAGAGAGAGGGAGGATAGAGAAGATAAAAGAAAGGGGGGAGGGAGAGAAGATAGAGAGAGGGAGGGAGAGAGAGATAGAGAGAGGGAGAGAGAGAGAGATAGAGAGAGGGAGAGAGAGAGAGATAGAGAAGAAAGTGAGAGGGGGAGACAGAGTGAGAGAGAGAGAGAGGAAGAGGGAATCAGATGGATAAAGAGAGAGAGAGAGAGAGAGAAATAGAGACGCAGAGATATATAGAGAGGGAAACAGAGAGAGGGAGGGAGAGAGAGAGATAGAGAAGAAAAAGAAAGGGGGGAGGGAGAGAGAGATAGAGAGAGGGAGGGAGAGAGAGATAGAGAGAGAGAGAGAGAATGCGTCAGTCCAGGAAATGCATGAATATAAAATGACATTACAGAAATATTAAATCTACATGAAGTTTTATTCGGTTATATTTCACGACTATATCTAGAATAAGAATTCTCTCTTTTTTTTTTGTATTTATATGTTTAATAACTTTTCAAACATTATAAATCCCACTAGCTATTTCAAGCAGTTATTTGAAATAACTCCTTACAGTTTATAGAAACAGAATAATATTTGTAAATTCAAACATGATTTTAAAGTATTTGATCCAAAGAAATAACTATTGATTATAAACCGACGTTTCGCCAAAAATTGTGTCATTTTCAAGGCTTTTTTTTTTAACCAAAACTATTTAAGTTGGATGCATTTCAACATAAATACATCTAACTGAAATAGTTTTCCGTCAATGACAAAGAATTTTTGGTGAAACGTCGACTTATAAACATTAGTAAATTCTTTGGACCAAATTCTTAAAAAACTCAGCTTGAATTGTGAGATTTTTACAATTGATCGAGAAGCTATATCAATATTAATATTTTAAATTACACAAAGAACGACACAGAAAAAAAAAAAGAATAAAAAGGACACTTACAGAATTCAATATTTCGAAATATTATATTTCGTGCTTTGTGTAATTTAAAGTTTTATAGTCCTTGTGGACCGTTTCTTATATTTAGTAATATTAATATTTTGTAATATATGTAAATACAGATTTACATATGAGTAAATATGTATTTATACTCATAATTGGTGGGGTTAAATACAAAATACAAGTCTCTACCAGAAGGATTTAATTATACTTAGTGTTCATCATCAAGAACATAAGCAATATGAACACAAGTATGTATAAAAATTTTGAAGCTAAATAAAAACAAGCAACACATAAACTGAAAGGAGTTACAAAGCTGCCAAATTTTTGTACTGTTCAATATTTCTGTTTATATTATAAATGTACATGATGATGAACACTACGTGTTCGAAACGCGCTGTATAATATAAATCCTTGTGGTTAAAACTTATTGAATTTTTCCTCAGAAAGCATATATCTATTTAATGATTACATCCAAATAAATAAAAAAAATATCATAATCATTGAAAAGAAAGTAGAAAACAGCTATTTTGAATTTAAATTTGAAATAAACTGTAAAAATTAACAATTTATTAAAAGCAACATAAAGTGAAACGACTGATGAATAGAGAGTACAATGGCGAAAGAACAGTGGGAGGGGGTGTTCGGTAGGTTACAAAGAATAAATTTCATGTTTAATAAATAAATAAATAAATCAGTTATAAATAAATGTAATAATAAATGCAGCCAGCTGTTATATCAAATAACTGAATTATATTAAATTGTATAAAACACTCCTTAAATCTACAAATCATTATTACAGCAATCTGTTATAACCTCAACTTTTATTGGTTACTACTTTTTGAATATCAGCGATCTTAATTCGTACACATTGCAGTGTAGTGCACAAAAACACAATGAACTGTAGGATTCCGTGAAACATATACGGCTGATTAATTAAAATAATAAGTGTTGAAAATCCTGAGAACATTTTAGCTGCCTCCAAGTAAACAGTTGTCATTTGGCAACACTGTATGTCAAAATAATATTTAAATTAGACGTTAAAACCTTCTGGAATTAGAGACAGTTGCTTTCTTAAATTGTAATTGAGTTTATTCAGTAAAAATATCACAATATTAATAATATATAAAGCATAATACTGAAAGAATTAAAATTTTGTTTCGTTTTTAAAAGGAATAAAGAAATATACACAAAAAACAATTAACAAATATAGTAGCTTTGCTATTATAATTAATTAAAATGAACCCTTATTTACCTTCCTTGTCCAGAAGGTTCTAGGTTTCATGCAAGGATATACAACATAATTGAATTCTGGGAAATGGAATGAGTCAACTGATTAGCTCAAAAGTTGTTGGGCGTCTGAATAAAAAAAAGGTATTTTTGGTGTCTAATTCATACAAATGTCTAGTCTATTAGTTAACAATAATAAAGTTTCAATAATGTCTGCTTTTTCTAGTTTAACATGAAAACTGGTTTCAACGTTTTCATTAAAATAAATTGTTTTAAAGTAGAGCAATGCCATCTTTTTTATTCAATACGTAAATTGTTAATTTGAACTTGGAATTCAACATCATGAAACTAGTATCACATTCTGGGAAAGAACACCATACAATATTAATGAAGTTTACGGTGAAAATGCTAATTCTTTAAAACAAACTTATTGAAACTTGAAAACAGGAAGTAATCTAAAAAGTTTATAGCCAAATAACGTTTTATTAGTTAGAATGATGACACAAACATTAATAATAATCAATATTTATAGCTTAAGAGCTGGATTTTGTAATTTTTGATTTCATTTATGCTAGTATTATTATTTTTCAGACCTTTTACTTTAGAAATTAAGATTACTTTGATGTTTACAATTACTGATAAAAGAGAAAAGACTTAAGTAGAAGGTATTGTAAGAACACAAAGTGAAACTTGTAACAGCTGTTTCTATGACTGCATATGTAATGTAAACGAACCTGTTTTGATCCAACGTGATTTATCACAAAAACGTAAAAAGAACAATGTAGTGAGTCTAACCCCAAAAAATATATTGATATAACTATTCACTGATTGGATAATCACGTCAAAAATATTTTTAAAAAAACTTTCAAGGAAGAATTTCAAATAGAATTGAAGCGAAATGATCTTCTTAATATGATCACGACTCTGGGGGCAGAGTTAGACTAAAGGCTACAAGGCAGTTAGTTTATGAATGGGTTGCGCGCGCAGCGGAGACAAGCATTCCAAACTCTACTAGCCAAATCAACTACCATCGAGCCACACAACTCAAGCGTTTTCTCCTTGTATACAAATCCCACCTTTAAGTCATTCGTTATGGGTAGTATTTTATTTCATGAATTCAGCTAACCAGTAAAGGATACCATTACACTCTAATTCCCAGCTAAAGTAGCCAACAGTGAATCTGAAGAGTGTTTTGTTTTTCAACGTAAAAGACACCGCAAGGGATCAAAAGTTTGGCTCATTTGTTACTTGGTACCCATTTTTCTCATACAGTAATAAATATAAGATTGATTTTTTTATAAATAGCACTTGATTTAACTTTATTGTCTCTTTGTTGTTTGTTTTCAAAAGCCCAAAACTTTTTATTATTATTATTATTATTTGAGGGTGACTATAGCACTGCGTCTTAAAAAAAAAATAGTGTACTCCACCCGTTCTGTACTAAGTACCCCAGCAGTTAGCTTCAACGTCTCCAAGAAGCTCAGCACTTTTACTGGGTCCAGCGGTAAAAGGTTTTCTATGGTTTTGTTGAGTGTCCCGAAGCACCATCCTCTGTGCAGTAAAGTTGCCTTATAGTCAGTCAGCAGGTACAACGGTGTTTCGTCCTCTTTTTTTGTAGAATCTGCATAAACCATCATTGATAATATCCATTCAGACTCACTACGTTTTGGGAGAAAGTAGCTTCCTTTTTCCTTCTTCGGGATGGTCTTCTTTGGGTCCTTAGGTGCACTTGTTGCGGGTTGGCTCCCACTAGTTTGCGCTTTTGGACCTTCTGCGCTTCTGGAGGATGGTCTCCAGACTTCATTCTCCTTAGTATCATACAGGGGAAAATTCCTGAAGCTCTATCGGTGGTATTTTGTCCTCTCCAGGAGAGCACCGCCTACCGGAGTAAGGCTATTTACTCAAGGGAGTCACCTGGTACCCTTGAGACTCCGTTCGTAATACAGTAACTCCTGAATCATCTAACCTTCGGAACATATCGCATAACGCATTGGATTGGGGCTGGGATAAAAGGAGGGGATTTAGGTATTACGAAGGTTTGTGAAACGAATGTGGTCAGGCCCAGTCCCTGATCACCTTCTCCCCCTCTTTCGTTTGTCCCTGCATATAGCAGGTTAACAGTGTATTAGTGATATCTCTCGTGTTTGGCACAACAACTTGTTGAACATTTTCCTCTGTCTTATTTTCCATGGTTCTTTTGTTTTAGAATTGTTCTTTCCAGAATATTTTTTTTGTTCTTTTACGTTTTAATTGTTATTTTCCTATTTTTTCTTTTATGTTTTATAGGTTATGTAAGGTCGTGGAAGCTCGCCTCCGCGTGGTCCACCTCGGGCGTATCTCGGAGGCTGAATTTGCCTCTATCTTAGGCTAGGGCCTGGTGCCCCCGAGATGCAGCGAAAGAGCTTTTACGTTAAAAGGCATCAATCTGTTCTGTTATTACTCGCGATATTGCTGAAGAAGCAGGGTGCGCGGAATAATACCAAAACAGGTATACAGGTGGCTCGCGATATTGCTGAAGAAGTCGGGTGTGCGGAATAATACCAAAACAGGTATACAGGTGGCTCGCGATATTGCTGAAGAAGTAGGGTGCGCGGAATAATACCAAAACAGGTATACAGGTGGCTCGCGATATTGCTGAAGAAGCAGGCTGCGCGGAATAATACCAAAACAGGTATACAGGTGGCTCGCGATATTGCTGAAGAAGCAGGGTGCGCGGAATAATACCAAAACAGGTATACAGGTGGCTCGCGATATTGCTGAAGAAGCAGGGTGCGCGGAATAATACCAAAACAGGTAGTACAGGTGGCTCGCGATATTGCTGAAGAAGCAGGGTGCGCGGAATAATACCAAAACAGGTATACAGGTGGCTCGCGATATTGCTGAAGAAGCAGGGTGCGCGGAATAATACCAAAACAGGTTAACAGGGTAGCCTCGTAAAGGCCGAAAATCGGAGTTGAGTGGTAGAGGCTATAAGAGGCGCTTGATCACTCCATTACTACCCCACACTTATAAGGCTTTCACATTACAGTGCTGTTCTAGGGGCAGAAATGGTGGCTCATTTATTATTTGGCACCCATTTAAGTAATAGGCGAGCCACATTACCTATTGATTCTACATTGGGAGTCCTAAATGTTGGCTAACCCAACTGTATTTAGAGTAAAGATCTTTAACGTTTAACTGACATCGTACAGGCTCGGGACCGACGGTTTAACGTCCTATACTCGACTCGGGAGTTTAACCCCCCCCCCCCCCCCCCCGCTGGTAAGGTTAAAAGTTAAGTATCAGGCAAATTGTTTTTTCTAGATACCCGATTTGAGTACGCTGACCTGATACTGATACGTATTGTAAGTCTTGATGCGCGACGTAGTATCATGTGGGCCCGCCTCCGCGTGGTCACCTCGGGCACATTGGAGTAATCTAAAGTGGCTAAAGGGCAGCACGTTAAACTAGTCGGTCTGATTTGATTATTGGTGGTTATATGGCCTTAAGGCTTAGGAACACATACAGTCAAAACAGCTTATAGATGGTTAGAGGTGGTTAGAGGTGGTTAGAGGTGGTTTGGCAGAACGTTAAACTATTCGGCCTGATTTGATTTTTGGTGGTTATACGACCGAAAGGCTTAGGAACACATATAAAGTCAAAACATGTTTAACGTCCTTCTCCGAGCGACGACATACTCAGATTTATTCACCTCCTGCGTGAATAAATCGAGCGCCAGAGTGGGTATCGAACCCTGGACCTAAGAGATCAGATGTGAGTATGTTATCCACTGAGCTAACCTGGCCCCAATTTAACCTTACTCAAGTTTTTTTAAACTACCTCCATTATGCAGACTCTAACGTTATACTTAGGACGGGATTGAACGTGAATAAATCTGTGCACCGTCGGTCCCGAGCCTACACAACATCAGGTACTCCGTAAAGATCCCTATTTGTGTTCAGCCTATGTGAGTTCTCTGGTTTGACCAGTCATGCAACCTAACCAATTATACTAGATCAGAGTTTTTCAAACTTTTTTCGACGCTGAACCCTTTTTGGTTCCAGTAACTTTTCCCGGGAACCCCAGATTGTAATGATTTCATTCAATCATAATATAAATATTTTCATATCACTTTTTAAATAGTACGTATGTTTGAAAACAATTAAAAAAAGTAATATTACTCCAATGTGTATTTTTCGAATAAAAATTCAAAACTAAAAGATTTTAATTTTCAAATTTTTCCAAAGTTGGACTCAACAGTTGGGTTTTTGACTCTGACGAAGACCGCTTGTTACGGTTTAAAGATCTTAGTCTTGTTTTCCCATTTCTTATTGTGGTTTGATTATTTATGGGTATATATAGATATAAACATTATTCGGTTTCATAATTCACAAAAAATGTAGAATAAATCCATACCCACAAAAAAAAATTTTTTTTTTAGAAAAATGTTTTTACTAAATTTTGAAGGACCCTTCAAATTCACTGATTGGATTTGGATTAGTAAAAAAATTTACTAAATTTAGTAAAAAAATTTACTAAATGTTTTTCATGGAACCCCCTGAGTTCCGCGAACCCACTTTGGAAACCTCTGTTCTAGATAAACAATTTAAAATTTTTTATAACTGAAAAACTTTTTTACAGCTACAATAAAACAAATTGGATTATTTATAACTTTGATAATACTTTATCATTGGTATCAGAGGCACTTTTAACCGTAAACGGACACATAGTGCCACATTCATCGATATTAAAACCGCATTTTACGATGTCTGGAAGGGAAAATCAACAGCCTAAGATAATCGAAACGAACGTTCTATACGATCAAATAATATTTCATCGCAAAAATTATATTCCAATGAAATATATAAAGTCTTTTTCCAAAATTAATCACTAGTTTGATTTTCGGGAAGTTTTAAAATATAAACCCTTCTCCAAGAATAAAACTTAGTTAAAGATATATGAAAAATCTTTATATAAATAAAGTATAGTAATGGTGAAAAAATTCGATATCGAGATTTTGACAGAATTATACGTTTTGAGGTCGCAAAAGTCGTTTTATGATGTTTTTTCTGTTCAGGAGGTGAGATCAAGCAAAGACTGAAGAAGAACATCAAGTGTTCGAAACGCGTTATTTAGTTTCTTGTAATATTTCTTTTTGGTGTGGAGACTTATTATTTTTCCCAATATGAGTAAATACCATACTATAACAGATAGCACATTATTCAGTGGATGAGAAGGTCCTTGCTCAGATGTAACCTGAAGAAGGACATCAAGTGTTCGAAACGTATTGTTTAGTTTCTTGTAATAATTTTTTTTTTGTGTGGAGATTTAATACTTTTCCCAATATGAGTAAATACCGGACTATAACAGATTGCACAGTTTATGAATGAACTAATATGTTACTAGTACTAAATATTTCTAACTAATATTGTTTAAAACTTTCAGAATGACCTTCATAACGATTACATCTTGAAAAAAAAACAAGAAAAAGTGAATTTTAGTTGGCATTTCGTTGACACCAAAAAAAAGTTGGTAACCTTGAAAATTCTCCATCCTAATATTACAGCATCTCTGTTACACTGGCTTCACAGTCTCTAAGTAGAATCACATTTGACCTTTGACATTTGAAGTTTGACATTTCAATATACCATTATCATTCCTTTTAATTACTCATATTTTCTCCTATAAGGAAAGTATTCGTAATCAAGAAAACTCTGACGAAATCAGGAGTACTCAATGGGGTGGAATTGACCCCCTGGGGATGTATTTTTGGTATTTAGGGTCTGAATTGTGACCTAGTATATTTACAGACGGAGTAAAGCTATAATAGGTTTTGACCTTTTAGTTATAAATTAAAATATAGTATTTCTATTGAATTATATTTTATATAACTATTGCTCTTATGTATATATAGGAACAATATATATAATATGGATAAAATATATATATATATATATATATATATATATATATATATATATATATATATATAGGTGTGTTCTCTAATCGGGGTTCAGTCAATTTTCCAGCATTAAAAATCAAACTCTCGTCGCCAACGTTTCGGTTTTATTTAAAACCTTTTTCATAGGCCTTTGAAAAGGTTTTAAATAAAACCGAAACGTTGGCAACGAGAGTTTGATTTTTAATGCTGGAAAATTAACCGAACCCCGATTAGAGAACACACCTATTCTATCTAACGGTCGATATATTATTGAATCTGTTATATATTATATATATATTATATATATATATATTATATATATATATATATATAAAGATTTCACATAAACACGAGAAAAAACAATCAATGATCAAACCACAATAAGAAATGGGAAAACAAGACTAAGATCTTTCAACCGTAACAAGCGGTCTTCGTCAGAGTCAAAAACTCAACTGACTTTATATACTCGTATATTTATATATTATATATATATATATATATATATATATATATATATATATATAAATGATCAAACCACAATAAGAAATGGGAAAACAAGACTTGCTTTCCCATTTCTTATTGTGGTTTGATCATTGATTGTTATTTCACGTGTTTATGTGAAATCTTTTATATATATATAGTTCAATATAGAAAAAGAAACATAGAGAAATCAAAAGAACACACTTACAGTCTCTAATTTTTGGTCTCTGAACCAGTGCGCTTGGTTTTTCTCTCTTATCTCTCCTGAAGACGGTTCAAACACACCTCCTGATGACGACGATGGTCGAAATATCGATGTGAGTTATGTCTGTGTCTTTCTGCTGTGTGTTTACTTCGTTTTGAATTTATTTTATTTACAAAAGTCCGCTGGACCGTTTCTATTAATTATATATATATATATGTATATATATCTGACGCTGCTTATTACTGTACAGAATTCTCGGAAAACATTCAAAACTGACACTCCACAACAAAGTGCTGTTATATAAAACATTACTGCGACCGATCTGGACTTACGGACTTGAACTATGGGGTTGTGCAAAACCTTCCAATATTTATAAAATATAATCATTGCAATCAAAAATCCTATGTACTATCAATAATGCATCTTATTATGTCACAAACCACATTCTTCATAGAGACATAAAAATCGCTTTTATACATAACTTAGCCACTGATCGTTACAAGGTGTTTCATACCAAACTTTCCTCTCACCCAAATCCACTCGTACAAAACCTTGCTTCTTCCTCACCTTCCCAGAATCCCCCAAGACGACTTAAGAGAAGATGGTCGAGGAATCTACTTACATGATGATCCAGAATCAGGAAACCAAGTGAAAAGTTGAACCAGTGGGTTTCATTCTTTGCTCATGTTTGTCAAAGTTATTTGTATTACTCACACTACATATGCTTGTTATGCAACATATGCGTAGTTGTATATTTAAATAAATATTTAAAAAAAAATATATATCCATCAATATTTTAAAATAGCATTTTATTTGTAAAGTTCTATTATAAAAAAGATCCATGTTTATGATACTAAATAATTATTATACATTCGTATTCCTAAATTTTATTAAAATCAAGTGTTTTCGATAAGATATATTTAATCTGGCATCCGTCGTCTTCTCCGAGAGACGACGTGTTCAGAATTTTTTTTCATTTACTACGTGAATAAATCAAGGAGTTTAGTGGGTTTTGAAAACAGTATCTAACAGTCAAAAGACGAGCGAGCATCCAAGCCACTAAGCTACTCTGGTTCTCACAAATATTAGATTTAGGTTATTAGTTAGGTTATCTAATATTAGTTAGGTTATCTAACAGTCAAAAGACGATCATCCAAGCCACTAAGCTACTCTGGTTCTCACAAATATTAGATTTAGGTTATTAGTTAGGTTATCTAATATTAGTTAGGTTATCTAACAGTCAAAAGACGATCATCCAAGCCACTAAGCTACTCTGGTTCTCACAAATATTAGATTTAGGTTATTAGTTAGGTTATCTAATATTAGTTAGGTTATCTAACAGTCAAAAGACGATCATCCAAGCCACTAAGCTACTCTGGTTCTCACAAATATTAGATTTAGGTTATTAGTTAGGTTATCTAATATTAGTTAGGTTATCTAACAGTCAAAAGACGATCATCCAAGCCACTAAGCTACTCTGGTTCTCACAAATATTAGATTTAGGTTATTAGTTAGGTTATCTAATATTAGTTAGGTTATCTAACAGTCAAAAAACGATCATCCAAGCCACTAAGCTACTCTGGTTCTCACAAATATTAGATTTAGGTTATGTTAGGTTACAGAGAAAGGACCAACAAGGTAACACAACATTTGCCCTTTGTCATAATACACAAAAAAGATTGGAATTCTTAAATTTTGGTCTAACTCAAGTATATTTAGAGTAGGGAATCTCTAACGAGTACCTCACATTGTAGAGTTCTCACCGAGAGACGATATACTCAGATCTACACGATGAACACATCGAGGGCCAGATTTGGTACTGAACCAGAAACCTACCAGTCCAAAGATGAACACATTGTCACTGGATTAAGAAATCAAGATTCATCATAAGATGTCACTAACAGGTATACTATTTGTGATACTATTAGCTATACTATAAAGAGCCACTATTACATATACTAATTTATGACATTATTAGGTATACTGTAAGATGTCACTATTAGGTATGCTGTAAGGGTTTCCTATTAGGTATACAATTTGAAACTTTGTTAGGTATACTTGTTAGGTGTTACTATTAGGTATACTATTTAGTGATAATATTAGATATACTGTAAGATGTAACTATTAGGTATACTGTAAGTAGCCTTAATAGGTATACTGTAGATGCCTCGTTAGGTATACAATTTTATGACTATATTAAGTATACAGTTAGGTGTTACTATTTAGTGATAATATTAGATATACTGTAAGATGTAACTATTAGGTATACTGTAAGTAGCCTTAATAGGTATACTGTAGATGCCTCGTTAGGTATACAATTTTATGACTGTATTAAGTATACAGTTAGGTGTTACTATTTAGTGATAATATTAGATATACTGTAAGATATAACTATTAGGTATATTGTAGTTGCCTTAATAGGTATACTGTAAGATGTTACTATTAGGTATATTGTTAGGAATCACAATTGATATACTGTAAAGTACATTAATAGGTATACTATTTACTGATAGTATTAGGTATACTGTAAGGAGACTTAATAGGTATACTACTAAGTGATAATATTAGGTATACTGTAAGATGCCTTATTAGGTATACTGTAAGATGTTACTATTAGGTATACTGGAAGATGCCTTACTAGGTATACTATTTAGTAATAATATTAGGTATACTGTAATATGACACTATTAGGTATATTGTAAGATGCCTTATTAGGTATAATGTAAAGTTCCTTAATAGGTATACTATTTAGTGATAATATAGGGTATACTATAATGTCACTATTAGGTATACTGTAAGATGCATTACTAGGTATACTATTTAGTGATAATATTGGGTATACTGTAATATGACACTATTAGGTATAATGTAAAGTTCCTTACTAGGTATACTATTTAGTGATAATATTGGGTATACTGTAATATGACACTATTAGGTATAATGTAAAGTTCCTTACTAGGTATACTATTTAGTGATAATATTGGGTATACTGTAAGATGACACTATTAGGTATAATGTAAAGTTCCTTACTAGGTATACTATTTAGTGATAATATTGGGTATACTGTAATATGACACTATTAGGTATAATGTAAAGTTCCTTACTAGGTATACTATTTAGTGATAATATTAGGTATACTGTAAGATGACACTATTAGGTATAATGTAAAGTTCCTTACTAGGTATACTATTTAGTGATAATATTGGGTATACTGTAATATGACACTATTAGGTATAATGTAAAGTTCCTTACTAGGTATACTATTTAGTGATAATATTAGGTATACTGTAAGATGACACTATTAGGTATAATGTAAAGTTCCTTACTAGGTATACTATTTAGTGATAATATTAGGTATACTGTAATATGACACTATTAGGTATAATGTAAAGTTCCTTACTAGGTATACTATTTAGTGATAATATTAGGTATACTGTAAGATGACACTATTAGGTATAATGTAAAGTTCCTTACTAGGTATACTATTTAGTGATAATATTAGGTATACTGTAATATGACACTATTAGGTATAACTGTAAATTCCTTATGGTATTACTTAAGTGCTATATTAGGTATACTGTAAGATGCACTATTAGGTATAATGTAAGAGTCCTTACTAGGTATACTATTTAGTATAATATTAGGTATACTGTAAGATGACACTATTAGGTATAATGTAAAGTTCCTTACTAGGTATACTATTTAGTGATAATATTAGGTATACTGTAAGATGACACTATTAGGTATAATGTAAAGTTCCTTACTAGGTATACTATTTAGTGATAATATTAGGTATACTGTAAGATGACACTATTAGGTATAATGTAAAGTTCCTTACTAGGTATACTATTTAGTGATAATATTAGGTATACTGTAATATGACACTATTAAGTAAACTGTAATATTTCACTATTTGGTATACTGTAAGATGCCTTATTAGGTATACTGTAAGATGTCACTATTAGGTATACTGTTCATAGTGCCTTACATATGGTATCACTATTTAGTAATGAATATTAGGTATACTGTAAGATGACACTATTACGCGTATAATGTAAAAAAAAGTTCCTTACTATTTTGGTTATACTATTTCAGTGATAATATTAGGTATACTGTAAGATGACACTATTAGTAACTGTAATAGTTCACTTAGTTTGGTATACTTTATAGATGATATATTAGGTATACTGTAAGATGTTACTATTAGGTATACTGAAGCTTCCTTACTAGGTATACTATCTGTGGAGTAGATAATAGTTAGGTATACTGTAAGGTTATAGACACTATTAAGGTAGTTAACTGTAATATTTCACTTTTTATGGTATACATGTAGCATGTAATATTAGGATAGTACTCGTAAGATGTTCACTATTAGGTATAATGTCAGTTACTCATTACTAGGTCAGGTAACTATTTAGTCGATTATTCAGCTACACTGTGTTAATAGGAATAATTTTTTAAATTGACAATTACCGCCTTTTGTGTTGAACAAGAAGAGAAAGTGTGTTTTATTTTTGTTTAACACCCATTTGCCAAGATCAATTACATTACTGCATGTCAAAACTGTGTCGACGCCCAATGCTGTTCTAGTATGACTTAGATTTGGCTATTGACTTAATAAAGATTATGTAAGTCATGGTTGACTGAAGTGTATACGACAGTCTTTCTTCATGGCTATACATGAGTCCATGGTGAGAGAGTTAGAGAATCAGGTCACTCGAGGTATGTACTTGCTTGAATATAGTATAAGATCATGTAAGTGTTATAAGTCATGGTTAACTGAAGTGTATACGACAGTCCTTCTTCATGCCTATGCATGAGGCCATGGTGAGACATTTAGAGTACTGTAAGATGCCTTACTAGGTTTACTATTTAGTGATAATATTAGGTATACTGTAAGATGTCCTTATTAGGTATACTGTAATATGTCACTATTAGGTATACTGTAAGATGCCTTACTAGGTTTACTATTTAGTGATAATATTAGGTATACTGTAAGGATCCTTATTAGGTATACTGTAATATGTCACTATTAGGTATACTGTAAGATGCCTTACTAGGTTTACTATTTAGTGATAATATTAGGTATACTGTAATATGTCACTATTAGGTATACTGTAAGGATCCTTATTAGGTATACTGTAATATGTCACTATTAGGTATACTGTAAGATGCCTTACTGGGTTTACTATTTAGTGATAATATTAGGTATACTGTAAGATGTCCTTATTAGGTATACTGTAATATGTCACTATTAGGTATACTGTAAGATGCCTTATTAGGTATACTGTAATATGTCACTATTAGGTATACTGTAAGATGTCACTATTAGGTATACTGTAAGATGCCTTATTAGGTATACTGTAATATGTCACTATTAGGTATACTGTAAGATGTCACTATTAGGTATACTGTAAAATGCCTTATTAGGTATACTGTAATATGTCACTATTAGGTATACT
>JAPFBL010000629.1:252500-272500 GCA_026182355.1 Hermatobates lingyangjiaoensis
TGCCAATTCTTCATCTACGGTGAGAAGACGACTGCGCGAAGCAAACTTAGATGCTTTGGTCGGACCAAAAGACCTCCCTTCTCACCGGCAGCACCGTGTTACACGGCTTTGATTTGCACGGGAACACGCTGATTGGACTGTGGACGACTGGGCCAAGGTTCTATTCACGACGAGGTTAGAATATCTCTTCGTAGGCCTGATGGTAGGGGAAGAGTATGGAGGAGGCCTGGAGAGAGATACGCAGCCTGCAACATGGTGCGCCAGGTACCCTTTGGAGGAGGGTCTATCATGTTCTGGGCCGGTATTTGTCTGACTGCTCGCACGGAGTTAGTGCCACTTCGAGGGAGGTCTATGGATGCGGATAGGTACATCTATACCATTCTGGAAGATCACGTGACACCTTTCGCCCCTTACATCGGAGAGGAATTCATCCTAATGCAGGACAATGCCCGTCCCACACCTGCCGAGAGGTTAACTCCTACCTCAGGATGTGGGTATTAATGTTATGGACTGGCCAGCCAGAAGTCCGGATCTAAATCCAATTGAACATGTGTGTGACTGTTTTAAAAAGAAGAATTCGAGCTCGTCAGCCCCTCCAGGGCACTTGAACCAGTTGGAGCATGCAGCTGTGACAGAATGGGACAACGTGGAGCAAGAGATGATGGCAGTCTCATCGAGAGCCTTCCCAGGCGGATCTGAGCTGTCATTTCCTCAAGAGGAGGACCTACTAAGTACTAAACTAAGGCCACGTTGCAAGGTGACGTCATTATTTGTCTCTATCATCCTTCAATGATTACTTAACCCATTTTTAAAAAGATACAAACTTTTTCTAAATCAAATGGGTTCTTTACGCTAAAATTGCTAAAAACTGCTTTGATTAATTGAAAATGATCACTTTTGAATAAAATTAAAACGAATTCAACAATTATCTACAAAAATCCAAAAATTTAAAGTGGTGCGATAATTTTGCACAGGAGTGTATTATTATTAATATTTAGACTAAAAAGATATTTTAATAATATAATTAATATCATGTAATAATAATATAATATTGTTCCTATAAAAGCATTATGGTAATAATATACAGTAATCCCTCGCTAGTCGCGGTTCAGTTTCGGGGGTTCAATGTTTCGCAGAGTCCTGAAATGTTCAATTAAAAATTTAAAAAAAATAAAAAAATATTACACAGTAATTGCAGTAAAAAATAAAAAAAAATACAACACTTAATGAAAAAGTACAGTATTTAGTATTAGAGAAAAAAGTATACAGGATTCTTCTTGTACGATCGAGAAAGATATCAAACAAACAGTGACTTACTGGGTCAAAATATATTCTACAGTATTAAATTAAAGGCTAAAAAAAGGTATTAAAAAATATTCAATAAAGACTAAAAATTAATGAAAAATATTAAAACGTAATCAATTATAACAAGAGAATAATAAAAATATCAAAAAAAATAGAAGTTGAAATTAATAATAAAAAAATCTGGAGTTGACTGCACTCAACTTTACTATAAGTAAACATAATATCAAACTTCTTGGGTATATAATATATAATGTCTCATATAAGCATAATGTAAAGATTTAAATGTGAGATGCTTATTAGTCTTTCATTCCTGAGGTAGTACAGATAGTGATTGATCGACTTATCAATATACAAGCTTATTTTTGTACATCCCACAGCTGATCCAAATAATCTCATTGGTATAACTACAGCAGTAATAACATTTTTGAAAAGCCAAAATGAAAATTTCTTGATACGAAATATTCTCCTACAAGAGAACATGGCCATTTGTTCAAATAGCTAGTGGATTTCTTACATCGTTTACTGATCTGCTTCTACATTGAATATTTAAGTCAAATTTTCGAATTTTAAGTAAATGGTGCTATCAATTTATATAAATTTTGAATATAAAGAAGTATATTCAAAGTTCTTTCTTGCATTAACCTTTTTACTTCAGTGCACTGAGCTTGAATTAGTGCAAGAAAGAAAACCTCAGAAATATCATTTACTTTAGAATAAAACAACAGTAAATTGTTTTATACGATTTCTGCTTGAAATACTATGAGACATATATTTGCTCATAATAAATTAAGACGCAATTGTAAAGGTATAGTGGGGGTAGTTTTCCCAGTAGAATAAATGTAAACGAACTTTTGAACCCTATAGTTGGATGCATGTCTCGACACGTCAGTCACATTCGGGCTTCGCCAGACAGAACACAACAAGATTACCTCTCCATCATGATAAGGTAAACCTTTTATTTTATAGTTTACAGATAATATTCCATGATATAATTGTTCATCATTTTCTTTATGTGTTCTTTCACATGCATTATATATATTTTATCCACAATACCTGTATTTAAAGTTAAATGGAAGTTATTTTACTTCTTTTTGATTCACCAATATCAAAAAAAGTTGTAGTTCATGTAAATTTTTAGTGTCATTTCTTTGCAATACTTAAATCAAATTGATTACAGTGAAATTAAGCATGCATAATTAAATTTCTTAGTCCAGTTGTTTTATATGATTATACCAAGCTATTGCAATGAGCCGGTTTGTCTCTTCTCCGTATTTTATGCTACTTTTCAATTACTTACTACATGGAGATTTACTTTTATGCATTATTTGTCACATTCTGCAAATGGCGTCTGAAATTTATTTATTTCGAATAAATTAGGTTGTTTTCAACGTGTTACTGTTAGGTGATCAACAAATTTTTGAAATAGATATAAAAAAATGTAAGATAATTATCTAATTAATAAAATACAATAGATTTTTTAAAAAAAATCATAGTTACAATTTTCTAGTTGAAGCTTGATTTAAGCTTACGTCCTATAAGCTTTGAATGTTGAACTCGTAAACTAGCCACCATCTTTGATTCCCATCTCCTCTCTTCTTCCCACTCTCTTCATCCCTGTCATACACTTCTCCCTCCCTACACTATGTCGCTCTCTTTTTTTCTCCTTTGCTCCGTTTCACACCCTTTATCTAGCTGTCCTCTTACACTTCACCCTGACCCATGTAACAATATGCCATTGTATTAGTTTTTATTTTGGTTTTCCTGATTTTTTCGCTTAAGCAGAGAATGAATTATTCACCTGTTCCCTTATACAGATTAAATCAAATCTGGAGTGACCTGCATTCAAGTTTACTACAAGTAAACATAATATAATTCTTGGGAATACAATATATAATTTACCATTTTGCTATAACATAAATGTATAAACGGGAGATGTTTATTTGTCTTCATTCCAGGAGGCAGTAGAGATAGTGATTGATCCACTTATCAATATACACGCTTATTTTTGTATATCACACCACTGATGCATATAATATCATTAGTAACTACAACAGTAATAACATTTTTGAAAATCGAAATTGTAGATTTCGTGTTACGTATTTCTTACAGGTGAACATGGCTTTTGTTCAATAGCCATTGGATATCTTACATAGTTTACTTGACCTCTTTCTACATTGAAAATTTAAGACAAAGTTTCCTATTTAAAACTTTGAAAGAGTATATTCAACTTTGAACCATTATACTGGGAATTTTACGGCTTCCTAGTGTTTCATTAAAAACACTTTTCTTTCCATTTTTCAAAAATCATATATACCAATTTTCTCTGAGTGAGTATTATCTTTTTCCTGTGTGATGTACTCTCTTATAAGGTTACTCTGTAATTAATATATTAGTAACTACCCAGTTTTACACACTCAAATTAAAGTCAAAGCCGGCTATGCAGTATAATTTAAAACTTTTACAGCTGGCAGCTGACATTTTTAAAAATCTGGAGTGGCCTACACTCAACTTTACTATAAGTAACTTAATATCAAATTTCTTGAGTATATAATATATAACGTCTCATTTAAGCATAATGTAAACATCTAAATGGGATATGATTATTAGTCTTCATTCCTGAGGTAGTACAGATAGTGATTGATCGACTTATCAATAATAAGCTTATTTTTGTACATCACAAGCTGATGAAATAATTTCATTAGTATAGCTACAGCAGTTAATAACATTTTTGAAAACCAAAGTGAAATTTCTTGATACAAAATATTCTCCTACAAGAGAACATGGTTTTTGTTCAAATAGCCAGTGGATTTTTACATCGTTTACTTGACATCCTTCTACATTGAATACTAAAGTAAAATTTTTCAAATTTAAAACAGGAAAATACCCTTATTTTCTCTGAAAAACATCTAAACATCGAAGAAAAAATGTTGTTTTAGATGATTTATAATTAAAGATGTATATAATTACATTTATTAATCTCTAAATGAAAGATTTCAATTTTGAATTATCTTTTACATTATTGGTTTTTATAGAATTATTTACTGGGAATTTTATGGCTTCTAGTATTTAATAAAATCATTTCCTTCCCCTTTGTCGAAAATCATATATACCAATTTAGTCGGAGTTGGAGTCGGAGTCGGAAGTCAGAGTCGGAGTCGGCCATAATATGTCCGACTCCGCAGCCCTGGTTATAACTTCTTCTTAATGTTTCGTTAAAATTGTTGACTGATGTTGTTTAAATACTAGAAAAGATTGTAGCTTCTTATCTACAAGAGATTTCTTTTAATCGACATTTGATAAAGATTGTGCTTGATAAAGACTATTGTCATGATCAAAAAAAGTCGTTTACTCATTCTTAAAAAGAGGAAAGTCTTCACGTAAAATGATTTTATCAAACAACGATGTTTTTCCAACATCCTTAGGTTACATCTAAAGCATAAAAATATCAACAGGAAATGAGAAACTGAATATAAGAAAAAAAAATCAACCAAAATTTGAAAAAAAAGTTTTTTTTATAAAAAATAAAAAATTTTTATTTTTTTCAGGTACTCGTTAAAGATTTCCTACTCTAAATTAACTTGAGTTAGGGGGAAATTTAGGTCTCCCCCAATGTAGAATCAACCTTCATTGTGTGGTATCTCAAAGGGCCAATGTTCGGCCTATGTGTGTTCTCTTGTGGGAGTACATCGTAACGTAAGCTAACCAAAGCATATAACTTGGGGCCAGGGTTCGATCCGCACGTAGCCCTTGATTTATTCACGCGGGAGGTGAATAAATCCGAGATCGTCGTCTCTCGGAGAAGGACGTTAAACCGTCGGTCCCGAGACTGTACGATGTCAGACATTCGTTAAAGAATCTCTACTGTAAAATAAACTAGAGTTAGGGGCAAAAATTTAGGACTCTCACTATAGAATCAATCTTCATTGTGTGGTATCTCAAAGGGCCAATGTTCGGCCTATTTGTGTTCTCTTGTGGGAGTACAACCGTAACGTAAGCTAACCTTACCTGTTTTGATTCATGACCATGTACCTTTCAGCCTTCCGGCCATAACATGGAACAAAGCATAGAAGATCGATGTTTTATACATAGTGCCCTTTAGCTACCCCATGGAATACAGACGGAACGACATTACAGCCTATCCCCCACGCATTCCGCGGAGCACCCAAGGTGGACCTCACGGAGGCGAGCAACCACGACAGACATCAAAACAAGAGACGAAAGACATATAAATTAGACAAAAAGGACATACACACAACTACAACTACTTCAACAAGGTACTCAATATTCCCTCGTAAGCTAACCTGACTATATAGCTTGGGGGCAGGTTAGTTAAGCGGTTAATGTACTCGCCTATGAACTGATAGGACCGGGGTTCGATTCCCACATGGCTTTCGATTTATTATTCATTCGGTAAGATGAATAAATCTTAGCACATTATCCCTTGGAGAAGGATGTTAAACCGTCGGTCCCAAGCCTGTATGATGTCAGGTACTCGTTAAAGTTAAAGATCACTTGAGTTAGGTCAAAATTTAGGACTATCTCAATGTAGAATCAATCTTCATTTGTGTGGTATCACAAAGGGTGGCCCAAGGTTCGGCCTATGTGTGTTCCCTTGTAGGAGTACCACTTTTACGTAAACTAACCATATAACTTGGGGTCAGGTTAGCTCTGTGGTTAATGTAACCGCCTCTGGGCTGGTACATCCGGAGTTCAATTCCCACCTAAACCTCGATTTATTCACGCAGGAGATGAATAAATCTTAGTATATTGTCCCTCGAAGAATTACATTAAACCGTCGGTCCCGATCCTATACGATGTCAGGTAATCGTTAAAGATCACTTGAGTTAGGGCAAAATTTAGGACTCCCAATGCAGTAGAATGTTCATTGTTTGGTATCATAAAGGACCCAATGCTCGGCCTATGTGTGTTCCCTTGAGGTACTATAACAGCAAAGTAACCTAACCATAATCATATATATAGCTTGCCAAGGAGCTCCAATACTGTCTCCTTCTCTGATACCTCAAACATGCATGTCATTGTTTTAATTTCCTGTTCTTCTATTCTTTTGAAAATGAACAAAACCGCTTTGATTTCTTTTCTTATAAATATATCCTCACAATGGAGTTATATCAAACAAGTCTACAATACTATCAGTATCTTTTGAAACATTGGTCGATTGTGTTGAACCAAGATCAAGCCCAGTGTTGTCACAACTTGATATCGTTTTTAGGCTAACTACCAACAGGTGGTTGGTGCACCTGATAGCCTAGTTTTAATATCTCAATGTCTTTATCCATTTCACACTAATTGTAACACTTCTTTCTTGAAGATATCTTAAGAGTCATAACTAAGAGTCGCAATCTTAGTTTTAAGAGTAATGAATTGTAGTTATTTTAAAAAAACTACAAGTCACTGTGCCCTTGTTGACCTGGGAGGGCTACTTCAATATGGGTTCTCCCTTAACTCTAAACCAGAGTTTCTCAAAATTTTTGCTTCAGTTACTTTCCCGGGAACCCCAGATTCTAATTTTATACTATCATAATATAAATAATTTAACATGTTTTTATAATAGTGTATATATTTAAAAACAAGTAAAAACACTGCAATGTCTATTTCTCAAATAAAAATTCAAAACTAAATAATTTGGAATTAATAATAATACAATCCGTCATACCTCGTAAAGTTTCAGAAAAACTCGACCGGTTTCGGGTCCGTCTGGATCCCACATCTTCAAGAGCACCTAACTGACTGTGAATGTTATTTTCCTATAACCTACCTATACATGTCATCTACATTGTGGAATCAGTGTTGTCTGTGTAGTTAAAAAAAAAAAATTAACTACATAGACAACACTGATTCCACAATGTAGATGACATATATAGGTAGGTTATAGGAAAATAACATTCACAATTAGTTAGGTGCTCTTGAAGATATGGGATCCAGACGGACCCGAAACCGGTCGAACTTTTCTGTGACTTTACGAGGTATGACGGATTGTATTATTACTAATTCTAATATTACTAACCTCAGTGGAACAAACCCATTAACTATAATTAAAAGATTTTGATTTTCATATTTCCCACAAGTACATAACACGTAAATCAGAATTACTAGCAATTTTTAACACAAACTTTATTTTGTAATCATTTTTGGTTTTATAGTTGAGAGTTTGTTTGTCAAGTCAGCAGCAGCCTTGGGTCTACTTGAGTATTTTGTTTTTAAGGCAGTATAAAAGGAAATATCCACTTTTACATAAGTAGGCAGTGAGAAATGGCAGCAATGTGTGAAGTGCTACTTTTGCAATAGCAGGAAATTCGGGAATCAGATAGCTCCAAAAACTCACTAGTGATTTATTTGTCATCACCGGATTTATTTCCATGGACCGGTTAGATAGTTCATGGTTTTTTTTTTGTTTTTTTTTTTTTGATTAGGGGCTAGGTTAGCTCTATGACAATCGCCTCTGAACTCTGTGGTTCAGGGTTCAATCCCCACCTAATCATCGATTTATTTATGCGGGAGGTGAATAAATCTGAGTACGTTCTCCCTCAGAGAGGACGTTAAGCCGTCATTCTCTTAACCTGTACAATGTTAAGTACTCGTTAAAGAATGCTACTCGAAAAATGAACTTCAATTAGGTTGCCAAATTAGGTGGACAAATGTACTTCTGGGTCCAGGTTAGCTCTATAGTTAATGTACTCGCCTCTGGGCTATTAGTTCGAGGTTCGATCCCCACCTGGCCCTCGATTTACTCACGCAGGTGAATAAATCAGAGTCATACCTCGTAGGGGCCATAAAACCGTCGGCCCCGAGCCTCTACAAAGTCAGATACTCATAAAAAGATCCCTACTTCTAAATAAACTATAGTAAGGCATAATATAAGACTCCCAATATAGAATCAACAGGTAATAGCAAAAAAAATGGGTGCCAAATAATAAATGAGCCACAATTTCAACCCGTTTAATAGCACTAAAAGGTGAAAGTTTTATTAGTGTGGTAGTTTGAAAACAAACAAACAATGAGTAAACATATTTTGTGACTATATATATATACCATACTAGATAACATTACTTAGCAGAAATAAACAGAAACAAATCTTATCAGTAATACGTTGACCCCTCTTATCAATGCAGTTTATCCTCACAAATTGCGTTCAGTTCATTTTTGTTGATTAATTTTTTAGAATATGTAGCCATGGATCAAATCCTTCTGTACGTTCATGTTGGAATTATTATTAAAAATCTGATGTGGCCTGCACTCAACTTTACTATAAGTAAACTTAATATCAATGTTCTTGGGTATATAATATATAATCTTTGTTACGGTTGAAAGATCTTAGTCTTGCTTTCCCATTTTCTTATTATAGTTTGATCATTGATTGTTTATATATATATATATATATATATATATATATATATTATATTTATATATATATATAATATATATAGACACTATATATATATTATTAGTTACAGCTAGAGAACACAAGAAAAAGGGATGAACACTCACGAATCTCGATTATTTCGGCGTCTTGACGTCTTCAGGAGAGTAGAAAGAAGAAAATAAAATAAAAGGAGAAAGAATGAAGGAACGAGACGTAAATGCGTCCACTGGCCGATGTAAACTGGCGCGATAACAATGACACGCAGTGCAGCCATCTTACCAACGTGAACCAGTGTAGGCTGTGAGTTAAAAAAAATTATAAAAAGTGATATTTAAGTAAAAGGGAGGAGAAAAGTAAAAAAGAGAAAGGAAAGGAAAAAAACATAAAACTAACTAAAATTAAACGAGAAAAAAAAAATTTAATAAATAAATAAATGAATAAATAAATAAAGATAAAAATAAAATAAAAAATCATCTGATTAAATTTAGACCAGGGGAATTTCTTGCACCAATAACCAAATGAAGGCTTCCTCAGAAGCCCTTAGAGTGGTCTGGGTGTCATCATTTGATATATATATATTATATATATATATATATTATATATATATATATATATATATAAACTAGAATTTAAAAAGAACACATAGAAAGGAAACCACTGAACTCACTACTATATTTCGATGTCCTCGTCTTCAGGAATAGATGTGAATCGCTCCAAAGGCTGATAACGACTGACTTGGCGTTCGAACTGAAGCACTCAAACAGTGTAGCCAACTTTCGGAGGAAAGGTAGACAGGGAAGATAAAGATATAAAAGCCAAATAAATATTAAAAAATGAAAACATTTAACTAAAATAAAATTAAGAGCTGATAACAACTATAAAAAATCTGGAGTGGCCTACACTCTACTTTACTATAAGTAACTTAATGTCAAATTTCTTGAGTATATAAAACATAACGTCTCATTTAAGCATAACATAATTATCTAAATGGGATATAATTATTAGCATTGCATTCGTGAGGTAGTACAGATAGTGATTGAAGGGCATAACAATTTATAAGCTTATTTTTGTACATCACAAATAATTTGTTATTTGCAAATAATTTCATTAGTATAACTACAGCAGTAATAACAGTTTTGAAAAACCAAAGTGAACATTTCTTGAAACGAAATATTATCCTACAAGAGAACATGGCTTTTGTTAAAATAGCCAGTAGATTTCTTACATCTAAGGATGTTTACTTGACATCCTTCTACATTGAATATTAAAGTAAAATTTTCAAATTTAAAACAGAAAAATACCCTTTTTTTGTCTGAAAAAAATCTTAAACAGCGAAGAAAATGTTGTTTTAAGGTGATTTGTTAATTAAAGATGTACGATAATTACATTTATTAATCTCTAAACGAAAGATTCCAATTTTGAATTATCTTTTACATTTTTGGGTTTTTACAGAATAATTATACTGGGAATTTTATGGCTTCTTAGTATTTAATAAGATCATTTTCCTTCCCCTTTGTCAAATAACATATATACAAATTTTTTCACAGTGAGTGTTATTATTTTCCTGCAAAATATTATTCCTCTTACATCTCATATAAGTGAATAAACAATTTAAATTATTCCTTTATAAATATCAATTTTGTCTCAGTGGATTCCTCAAAAAAGTCAATGTAAACAATGTAAAAAAATATAAACAAATCGACAAGTATAGCAAGTGATCCCTTAGTCTAGGATAAACAAACAGTTTAGCGAATGTAATTTTCAAAAACAATATATCAACTCATTCTCCACATAATGTTCTATTTTTAGGCATACTCGTAGTTTCATTTTGATCCGTCAAACAGTATGGCTTGTATCGCTTTCACAAGGTTTGAGATTGAATTATAAGTCAAAATTTTTACATTTTATTGAAAAAAAAAATATTTCCTGTTGCTTTAAAATTCTGAATATATTTTTCTTTTGTTTGATTTGTAACCTTAAAGATAATGTCAAAATTTCAAAACTCTGGGGTTATCAGTTTAGGAGAAATAAATGTTTTTTAAAAAACGGTTTTTGGCAAAAAAAGTGACTTTCCCATCATGCATAATTCTTCCCAAACAATAGGGATCTTCGTCTTTATGGGGCCCATTTTTGTGTAAAATATCAACTTGATTCATCAAAGATTCTGGACCGTAGCGTGGTAACAACCAATGCTAACACACCCACCCACCCACCCACCCACACACACACAGACATCATCGTAAAAACTTCATAAAACGACTTCTGGGACCTCAAAACATGTAATTCCGTCAAAATCTCGAGATCGAATTTTTTCACGATCACTATACTTTACTTATAGTAAAGTAAAAAAAAAAAAAAAATTAACAATTGAGGTTAAGCCCAGGAGCCGATCTATCGCCCAGAAGACTAATAAGCATAACTACATAGACTACATAAGACTATCCAATAAGAAATAAGTGCTTCTTCTGAAACTCTCAGAGTAACTTTCGAATTAGTCTGATCAATCTGCCTCAGGACCTGTACACGGAAACAGTCATTAAAACTGAGTCCGTGAGAACTGGCATGAGTAGCAACGGGAAGGTCACTGCGTTTGCCAACGGACGACCTGTGATTATTCATACGCAGGCTTAGCTTGGTGGAAGCCAAACCCACCAAGGTTTATGTTAATATATATATATATATATATATATATATATTATATATATTATATATATTATATTCTCCAAAAATTGTTCTTGACCTCTTCTATTCTATTCTATATTTTGTTATTGAGGGCTAGGTCAAATAAAAGAAAATAAACCCCTTCCTAGGCCGACGTTTCGATGTATTTGCCCTGAAATGATGTACAAATACATCGAAACGTCGGCCTAGGAAGGAGTTTATTTTCTTTTATTTGACCTAGCCCTCAATAACAAAATATAGAATATATATATATATATATATTGATTTCATATAATAACCTGAAATAACAATCAGTGATCAAACCACAATATGAAATGGGAAAACATGACTAAGATCTTTCAACCGTATCAATCTGTCTTCGTTAGAGTCAAAAACCCAACTGAAGCAAATATGTCCCTTTCTGGACATTAGTCCTTTCCTGCGCTTTCACCCATTTAAAATACCACTCTTCCCTCCCACTCTTCTCAACTCCTCACCAGATGGTTTCTGCATCTAGTGTTTCAGAATTGTTCTTATTCAAGCATGTTCCTCTTGTTGCCAAGGTTTTGATATTCTGCGCAATTTTAAAAGCTCTTGATCTCTTTTTCAAGTACTCAAAGTCTGAAGTAATTCTTGACATAATCTAATCTCAAATATTACCAATTGTCGTTTATCTAACTAAAGAGGTGTATAGAAAGTATTTTTAACTACTCATCAATAACAAATATTAAAAAAGAGAAAAAAAAATGTTGACAAAAAACAGGTTTTTAGCAAAAAAAAAGTGCCTTTCTCAAGATATTTTTCGTTTATTACTTTGGTAGCCTCAAAGATGATTGCCAACATTTCAAGATTCTAGAATTATTTGTTTAAGAGAAAAAAATGTAGTCTAAAAACAGGTTTTTAGCAAAATAAGTGACTTTCTGAAAATATTTTTCGTTTATCGCTTTTGTATCCTTAAAGGTAATGCCAAAATTTCAATATTCTAGAATTATTAGTTTAAAAGAAAAAAAAATGTTGTTTAAAAACTGGTTTTTGGCAAAAAAGTTACTTTCCCGTCATGAATAATTCTTCCCAAACAATAGGGATCATCTACACTATGGGGCCCATTTTTGTGTAAAATATAATTTCGATTTATCAAAGATCCTGGACCGCAGCGTGGTAACAAACTTTGGATATGTAATCACCCACTCACCCACCTACCCACCCACCCACCCACCCTACCACCCACCCTCCCACCCACCCACCCACACACACACACACACACACACACACACACACACACACACACACACACACACACACACACACCAACCACCACACACACACACACACTGGCATTATTCAAAAAACTGCATAAAGGGACTTCTGGGACCTCAAAACATAGAATTCCGTAAAAATATCGAAATAGAATTTTTTAACGATCACTACACTTTAGTTATATTAAGGTAAAAAATTGTTAAATAAAATTAACTGCCTAAGCAAATAAATATAATAAATTTTCAACCCCATTAAAAAACTAGTTTTGAAAAATTTAAATTAATTTTTTTTTAAATTGTTAATATTACAGTTGAAAAATCCGTTTAAAAACAGTATTACACATATAAAACATAAAAACAATTACGACTTAAATAAATTAATTTGGTATAATATCAGATTTTTTGTTATCTTTTAATTATTTTATTTTTTCTTTATTTTTTTTATTTTTATAGCCTCAAAATGCTGCCTTCTGGCATTACTTTTTGAGTAATAATTGACATTTCTGCTCGAATTTTGGGTCGAACTCGGGCTCGAGAATAAGATCTTACCTCTAACACAGGGTAAAGAAACACACATACAAACTAGACTGTTCGAGTAATCCGTCTTCAGGGGATCAGCAAAACAAACTTCCTTTCTCTTTTCTCCTGAAGACGGATTGCCCGAAAATTTTTAGTTTGTATGTGGTTTTCTTTACTCTGTGTGTGTTACTCCTTTTCGATTTTGTACTCGTATTGTTTCCAGTTTGGATCGTCTTTCCGATTTTATAATGAATATACTATTACGATGATATTTAGCGTAATAATAATATTATTGATGTATAGATATTTGTGTCAACAAGTCGTCTTCGTTAATCTAATCTTTGTTATCAATTGGTGTTGGACTGATACCACTTTGACTGCACTCCTCTCCACTTAACCTTTCGATTCTGCCAAGTCACGAAGAAACCTTCAAGACAAGTGGACACAGATAGACACCACAAATATCTTTCACCCAACTAGAACAAAAATATTGTAAATCTTTCTTATTATGCAGGAACATTTAAAAAAAAACGTACAACACAAATAACAATGATATAACATTGAAAACATATTTTTAAACAGTTTTTATTTAAATTAAATGTTTAGTGTGCTAAAATAAATGAAATTGAGATAGCCTAGCTCTTCGAGAAAGTTTTAGTGAGGTTTACATGGTAAGGTCTTGGCCTGCCCAAGGGTCTTCTGCCGGTTGGTCGCGACCCCCTAAGGCGGTCACAAAAAGGTTAAACGGGAGTCGCGAAATGTTTGAAATTGTTTATTTTTTTTTAACGTATTTATTTAAATATACAACTACGCATATGTTGCGTAACAAGCATATATAGTATGAGCAATACAAATAACTTTGACAAACATGAGCAAAGAATGAAACCTACTGGTTTAACTTTTCACTTCGTTTCCTGATTCTGGGTCATCATGTTAGTACAGTGGTTCTCAAACTGGGGTCCGCGGTCCCCTAGGGCCGTGGTTTCCAACCTGTGGGCGCGAAGGGCTGACAGGGGGGGCGCAAGCACTTCATAAATAGAAAAATTACTTAGTTACTAAGTAATTTTTCTAAATACAATTATAAATTATTTCAAATGCTACTTTATTACGTTTTTATTTTATTACGTGAATCAGGATTTAGTTCAGTTCCTGTTCTCAAAACAAAATGCCGTTCTCGCTTAGTAATAGAAAAGGAATTACGGGTCTCAATTTCATCACATTCTCCAAGATTTGAGGAACTCTGCTCAGAGAAGCAAGCGCAACTATCACACTAGTAAAGGTAAGCCTATACATTCAATCATACATATGAGTACATAATTATGTATTGTATCATTTTTTATCTCTGACTTGTGCCGACTATGACAGTAAATAGCAATATTTAAACCAGAGTGGTGGGGGGGGGGGGGCGCAGGGAACTTATTATTTAATGAAGAGGGGCGAGAATTCGAAAAGGTTGGAAACCACTGCCCTAGGGGACCGCGAAGAGTCCATTCAGTACTTGAAATTGTCGACTAGCCCTTTTGGGATTGTTACAGTCATAATGACATCGTTGTTGGTGGGAAAGGATATCAAAGCGTTGCATCTCAAATTACACCTTTTTCCGTTTGAAGTTTCTGGATAGGTGCAAAACATATTTTCTGTGAATTGTCAATTAGTGATTTTTGGATCCAAATGGTACAGTCCTATCCTAAAGTTGCAAAGCTGGCTCTAAAGGTGCTGATTCCATTCGCAACCACCTATGAATGTGAGAAAGCATTTTCTGCATTACTTGCCAACAAAACAAAATCGCGAAACAGGTTAGAAGCCACAAATGATATGAGAGTTGCACTTGCCAAAACTAAGCCAAATATAGAAGAACTGGTTGAGGCAAAGCAAATGCACCCATCACATGGAATGAAGTTTTAATATATTTCAATGTTGCTATTTTCTGATTGAATAATTGATTAAATAAGATTTTTTTTTGTTTTAATAGAAATCGGTTGCAATTGTTTGAAAAAATATTTTTGTGTTTGAATAAACGTTTGTTTCCCCAAAATGTTTTGTTCCAGTAACCTATATGTTAACTGGTTGTTATAAAAGGGTCCGTGAGCCATCTAAAATATCATAAAGAGACCGCCATGCAAAAAATCTCAAAGTAGTTTGAGAACCACTGTGCTAGTAGATTCCTCGACCATCTTCTCTTAAGTCGTCGTCTTGGGGGGATTCTGAAAAAGTGAGGAAGGAGTAAGGTTTTGTACAAGTGGATTTGGGTGAGAGGAAAGTTTGGTTATTTTTTTTTATATAGAAATAAAAATTATTATTATTATTTTTAAATAGAAAATAAAGGACTAAATTAAATATAATAATTTATTTATTATTAATGCGGCACAGCAATTTCATTAAAGTTATTATTAATCAAATTTATTTTAATTGTCCCTTCTTTTATTTGTTGTTAATTTTATTTTTGTTCTCAATAAAATAGGTCGTATTATAAAAAAAAGGTTGAAGATCCCTGGGTCCTACCCTACCCACTATTAGGCTACCACTTCTCAGTGTTGCCAATTTCCGAACTTTTCTGTTTCGCGACCTTTCTCCGTCTCTGAGTACGGATATTCGAAGGTCGATTTTCAGTTTGTTGTCAGTTGTTATTTCTTTTAAAAAGTTTATTTAAAAGTAATTGATATATAAAAGGGTTTATTATTATATTATTATTATTATTATTATTATTATTAATATTATTATTTGAGGGTGACTATAGCACTAAGTTTAAAAAAAAGCTATTGTACTTCCGCCCCTTCTGTACTAAAGTACCCCAGCAGTTAGCTTTAACGCCTCCAAGAAGCTCAGCACTTTTGTTCGTTCCAGCAGTAAAAGTTTTTCTATGGTTTTTGTTGAGTGTTCCGAAGCACCTACCTCTGTGCAGCAAAGTTGCCTGATAGTCAGTCAGCAGGTGCAACAGTGTTTATTCCTTTTTTATTGCAGTATCTGCATATACTATATATATATTATTAAAGTAGATGGCAGATTCCGCATTCACGACCTTTTTGCTGGTGTTTTCTAGTTTTCTAACTAGTTTTCTTTGGTAGAGAGTGATTTCGTGAAGGAGTTGTCCCAGTGACATCAAAGAAATAAAAAACACCAGCAAAAAGGTCGCGAATGCGTAAGCTGCCGTCTACTTTAATAAAATATGTTTACAAGAGAATCTGCTGCCAATATACACTAATATATATATTAGTATATTTTGGGAGCAGACTTTCATTTAGACAAGTTTTATTAAAGAGTTTGCCAATCTTCATTTTCGTTCGTTTTTTATTTAATTTCTCCAGTTTTCTAAACTTGGTTTTTAACTCTTCGGGTAAACTAAACACTAACTCTCCGAAAGATTTATTCTTGAGTTCCATAGTAGTAATCGAATAATACACTCTAAACCTAACTAAAAACAAACAAACTATACATTAAATTATTCCAACGTTTCGGTCACTTTGACCATATTCAGGGAAACGTTGGAATAATTTAATGTATAATTTGTTTGTTTTTAGTTAGGTTTAGAGTGTATTATTCGATTACTACTATGGAACTCAAGAATAAATCTTTCTGAGAGTTAGTGTTTAGTTTACCCGAAGAGTTAAAAACCAAGTTTAGAAAACTGGAGAAATTAAGTAAAAAACGAACGAAAATGAAGATTGGCATACTCTTTAATAAAACTAATATATATATATATACGAGTATATACACACTTTAACACATAGAAAAGAACACAGAAAGACACTACAGAACTCACTTCGATATTTCGACATCCGTCGTCATCGGGAAGAAGTGCGAAGTACTCGCGTTGAGAAGCAAACTGCTACTCAATATATATATATATATATTGATAATGTCTATTAAGGCTCCCTACGTTTCGGGAGGAAATGACTTCCTTTCTCCTTCTTCAAGGCGGTCTTCTTCGGGTCATAAAAAGGGGTTTGTTGTGTCTCTATTTCATTTTAATATGAAATAGAAGAAACAGGTAAGAGTCTGGTTAAGGTTCAGTTCCAGGTATTTGCCAGTCATGGGATGTAGGGCCATTGGAATGTGTTTTAACATCAACAGGGCCTCTAACCACCTCTAACCATCTCTTAACCCCCCTCTCTCATTAACAGTACCAAAGGGTTGCATTTCTTTCTAAAACTAAATTCCTAGTAAGAAATAACATAGAAATATACTAAACACAAGACTACTTATGATTTATCTAATGGACAATTGTTTTTTAAAAAATACGAGTATATTCAGAGTGAGTGTTTTTTTTTCATCAATTTTTATCTTCATATTGTTCAGAAACCTTAGTATTTGTCTACTTCCTGCTTTCTAATTCGATATATATATATATATATATACTTTTTTTCGTTGGAAATACGATCCATAACGGACAAATATAGTTCAATATAAACAAAGAAACATAGAGAAATCAACTGTGTGTTCTTTTGATTTCTCTATGTTTCTTTGTTTATATTGAACTATATATATATATATATATATATATATACACTTTAACACATAGAAAAGAACACAGAAAGACACTACAGAACTCACTTCGATATTTCGACATCCGTCGTCATCGGGAAGAAGTGCGAAGTACTCGCGTTGAGAAGCAAACTACTACTGGCCTCCAGAGTAACTCGTGGAACCACCGCAATGCTGCTCCCCAGCGGAGGAGAGGAAAAATAGAAATTCTTCCAATATTTATTTAGAAAACAAGAAAAAAATATATAAAATACGAAATAATAATAATAAAAAATAAATAATAATAATAAAATAATAATAATAATAATAATAATAATAATAATAATAATAAAATAATAATAATAATAATAAAATAAAATAAAAAATAATTAACGTAACAGGTTGAGACCAGGAGGAGAACGAGCCCCAAGGAGGCATATGAATGCCTCTTCGGAAGCTCTAAGGGTGACATGGGGATTAGACTCGGGGATTTGTTTGAGGATTTGTACCCTGAAACAATCATTGAAAGGGAGGTCATGGGATATATATATATATATATATATATATATGTGTGTGTGTAATGATCAAAGCACAATAAGAAAATGGGAAAACAAGACTAAGATCTTTCAACCGTAACAAGCGGTCTTCGTCAGAGTCAAAAACCCAAATGAAACACTAGATGCAGAAAACATCTGGCGAGGGGTTGAGAAGAGTGGGAGGGGAAGAGTGGTATTTTAGCACCAGATGTTTTCTGAATCTAGTGGTTCAGTTAAGTTTTTGACTCTGAGGAAGACCGCTTGTTACGGTTGAAAGATCTTAGTCTTGTTTTTCTATTTTCATATTGTGGTTTGACCGTTGATTGTTATTTCACGTGTTTATGTGAAATCTTTATATATATATATATATATCCACTTAAAATTCGAAAAAACGATCCAAACTGGACGCAAATCAGTTCACAAACGAAGAAAAGCAACACACAGAGAAAGAGACACACTTACAAACTCAAATTTTCGGATGATCCGTCTTCAGGAGAAAAGAGAGAATGGGCGACCAAGCACGCCGGAAACACAACGGCAGGAAACCCTGGTTGTGTCGCCCATTCTCTCTTTTCTCCTGAAGACGGATCATCCGAAAATTTGAGTTTGTAAGTGTGTCTCTTTCTCTGTGTGTTGCTTTTCTTCGTTTGTGAACTGATATATATATATATATATACAGTTCGATGTACATAAAGAAACATAGAGAAATTAAAAACACACACTTACAATCTCTAATTTTCGGTTTGAACCGTCTTCAGGAGAGATAAATGAGGGAAACCAGGCGCACTGGTACAGAGACGGCTGGAGACCATAGTAAACAGAGAGTATTTTTATAGTAAACATATATTCTTTGTTATGAATATCTTTAAGTTTTTAATCTTCATCCATATTTGTGAACAAATATTTATTGATTAATATGGTAGATGAAAGATGATTGAAATGGTTTCATTTTGAAGACAAAGTTTCTATGAGATGAAGTGATGCGCTTGGGGGGGGGGGGGGGGGGGGGGGGTATTCACCCACATAATAGCGGTCCAGAAAGCTGTAAGCACTGTGGAGTGTGGAGGCACATTCCACAGCCGACCAGGAGGTCCAAGCTAGTTTGAGCTTCCTGCCGCAAGGCGCGCCACCTCCCCCACTCCTCATCACTCCAACAATCTTCACCCAGGTGTGACTCACCGGCCTTGTCTGCATCCTTCATGACGTCACTGTAAACCTCTTTCCTCCAAACCCCAAGGACCCTCCCGACAGCTTTTCAACGACCGTCGTCTCTGTCGTCCTTGGTCTTTACACAACACTTTACACAAGTGTCCTCTCTCTCTATACGTCACTTCTAATAACTTCATTCATTGCCTCAATATTAATCTAAATATCTGTAATAACTTTTTAAGTGACTACAGCTACTCTTCTACGACTGTAAATCGACATTCGTTAAACGAAATCGTCGTTAAACGAATGTGTATACATATACCAGTCAAGAGGCTCATATATAGCACACTTTACAAACAATATAAATATATATATATATATATATAACAAAAACATTTTCTTTTTCTCGGAGATTGGTCAGGGTAAATATATGGAATCACCTTTTTGCCAACCTTTCGTCTTTATTTCAAGACATCCTCAGGGCTATAAACTAACAAAAAAACAATAAACAATGGACATTTGTCATTTCTACTTTAGAACTTGTTTATTGTTTTTTTTGTTAGTTTATAGCCCTGAGGGTGTCTTAAAATAAAGAGAAAACGTTGGCAAAAAGGTGATTCCATATATTTACCCTGACCAAACTCCGAAAAAAAGAAAAAAGTGTTAGTTAATATTTTGTGGTCAAGAAAACAGTACAATATATATATATATATATATATATATATATATAAG
>JAPFBL010000629.1:275000-330000 GCA_026182355.1 Hermatobates lingyangjiaoensis
AGTGACCACCCCCCTTGGGTCCATAAACCTATAACTCAACACCCTTGAATAATAATCAGATTCCTAGACTTAATAACCAAATGAGTAACATTTTAATAATTATATTAAAATAATTACTAATCGGATATTTATTTAGCATCCAATAGATGTATTGTTTCATAGCATATTTGTTCAAAAGAATTAATACACAAGAAAAGAAACTTAGATGAGAATATACTCTTAACATAAAAATGAATTATCGAAACAAATAATTTTAAGAAATAGTTTCCTAGAAGTTTAAATGTCGTGTTTTCACTTAAATTTAGAAATTATATTGCACGAACATTTTCAATTTAAGGAAATAGAATCTCCACTCCTTTTTGCATTACCGCCCCCCGATATCAAAGCACCTCCCACTTTGGGAAACACTGGTCTATGCTATATGCTATATATATATATATAAACTAGAATTTAAAAAAGAACACATAGAAAGGAAACCACTGAACTCACTACTATATTTCGATGTCCTCGTCTTCAGGAAAAGAAGTGAATCGCTCCAAAGGCTGATAACGTATATATATTTGAAACCACAAGTTGGGTTTTTGAATCTGACGAAGACCGCTTGAGAGAGAGAGAGAGAGAGAGAGAGAAGGGGGGGGGAGTGAGAGAGTGAGAGAGAGGGAGCGGGGAGAGGGGGATAAGGGGGGAGGGAGAGAGAGAGGGATGGAGAGAGAGGGAGGGAGGAAGAGAGAGAGGGAGAGGGAGAGAGAGAGGGATGAACTCTCCCCGAGAGAGAGGGAGAGCGAGAAAGAGAGGAAGAGAGATAGAGGGAGAGAGGGGGAGAGAGGGATAAAGAAAGAGAGAGAGGAAAAGAGAGAGAGGGGGTGAGAGAGAAGAAGAAAGAGGGAGAGAGAGAGGGAGAGAGGGAGAGGGATGGAGAGAGGGAGAGAGAGGGAGAGAGAGGGAGGGAGAGAGAGAGAGACCGGGGGGAGAGAGAGTGAGTGAGGGAGAGAGAGAGAAAGAGAGAGAGCGGGGGGAGAGAGTGAGGGAGGGAGAGATAGAGAGGGAGAGATAGAGAGGGAGAGATAGAGAGGGAGAGATAGAGAGGGAGAGAGAGGGAGAGAGAAGGGGGAGAGAGAGGAGGGAGGTTCTCGTGTTACATATTTGTGGCTTCTACGAGGTGGTTAGAGTAGAATAAGCATCTATCTGTTCTGCTATAATATTCGTGATATGGCTGAAAAGCTGGGCACACGTCTTAATATCAAAACAGGTTCGAGTAGAAGCTTAAAAGTATCTAGAAGACTAGAGTCAATGTATCCAAATTAAACACAACCTTGCCAACAATAAAAGTTGTTTAACCCCAAAACGTCACTTGCATTAACTGGATTGGTGCCAGATTAGTCTTGGCTTTGGCACGCTGGTAGATAAGTGGGCCAATGACCAGCTGCCCTATTTACTGTGCCAAATGACCTCTGTCACCTTTGGCTACCTTCATCTTGAGTCCATGACACAACAAATAATCTACTATATGAAGCCTGAATACCACCAATACTTGATAATCTCTCTCTCTCTCTCTCTCTCTCTCCAACAAGATTGTTGATGAGGCAGGAACCCATAGTTTTAAAAACGGTGTTCTAAAATATTTATCTTCGAGTATAATTAAAAATAAACAATTCTTAAAGATTCTTTTATGGGAATCTTTTGTGATTTATGATCAAAGCATGATGAAGTTCAATTAGATTTGAGTGTCAGCCGACCTTGGATTAGTTGCTTGCTGACACACGCTGAGATTATTTGCTTTTTGGCTCATGGCTAAATAAATATGGTAGTTCTTGGAAAATACGACGAGTACTGCACACGTTTCCTCAGCATGACAGACAGATGTTTGTTTTTTTTTTCTTTTGCTTATCAATTGCCCATTTCAAAGCAATATGAGAAACCATTTTCATCATCTTGTTTCCTGTTACAATGTATTATAGACGCCACCAAAAAAGGGGGTGCTGCTGCACCAGGGCTCACAAGAACCTAGAAGAAGCATGAAAATCAAACTATTAAATGAAAATAGGTAATTATGCATAAGTCATTAACTGTGCAATCTGTTATACTATGGTATTTACTCATGTTAGGAAAAGTATTATGTATCTACACATAAAAATGTTTATTACAAGAAACTAAAAAACGCGTAATGAACACTTGATGGTCTTTTTCAGGTTACATCAATATATATATATATATATATTAGATGTAACCTGAAGAAGAATATCAAGTGTTGATTACGCGTTGTTTAGTTTCTAATATATATATATATATACATATATATAAAATTCAATAATATATCAACCGTTGGATAGAATAGGTGTATAATGTAAATTGACCGAATCCCGATTACATTATACACCTATATATAAATGATAAAACCACAATAAGAATGGGAAACAAGACTAAGATCTTTCAACCGTAACAAGCGGTCTTCGTCAGAGTCAAAAACCCAACTGATTTTTGGGTTTATGACACCCATACACCCATCAGTTGGGTTTTTGACTCTGACGAAGACCGCTTGTTACGGTTGAAAGATCTTAGTCTTGTTTTTCCCATTTCTTATTCTGGTTTGATCATTGATTGTTGTTTCACGTGTTTATGTGAAATCTTTTTATATATATATATATATATATATATATATATATATATATAAAAAGAGTCAGTTGGGTTTTGGACTCTGACGAAGACCGCTTGTTACGGTTGAAAGATCTTAGTCTTCTTTTCCCATTTCTTATTGTGGTTTGATCATTGATTATTATTTCACGTGTTTATGTGAAATCTTTATATATATATATATTGGTAGAAATAGGCAGTAGATCCTCTTTTAAACAGGTATCATTAAAATTAACCGCAGTCTCGGCATTCACGATCTTAAGACTGAGAGATTCGATCCTACGAACTAACTTCCTGCTAACAGGGTTCAACTGGAAAAGGAGTTGGCCAAGTGACATGTTAAATTAAAATCGATGACTCATGCTTATTCATTGCTATAAATAGATTAAAAGGATTAGTACTGGTTAATATAAAGAGAAGGTCAAAGGTCAATGATGAACAAGAAACATGGGGTTAGAATAAAAGAGTTGAAAGGTCAACGGTATAACTGAACTAATAGAGGATAAATAGATTAAGAATATTAAAGTAAATGAAGGATAAAAGATTATTAAAGGACAAGAAAATGTATTAAAATAAGAGAGTTGAATGAAAGTAAGAATTAATGGGGAAGGTATAATTAGAAATAAAGAAAAGTACAATAAAGATAAGAATAAAAGATTTTATATATATATCCCCTATATATATATATATATATATATATAATATATATCTGTCGGGTTTAGACCGTTTTAATATTTTGATATATATATATATATATATATATATATATATATATATATATATATATATAAATCAATGGTCAAACCACAATAAGAAAATGGGAAAGCAAGACTAAGATCTTTCAACCGTAACAAGCGGTCTTCGTCAGAGTCAAAAACCAACTAGATCTTAGTCTTGCTTTCCCATTTTCTTATTGTGGTTTGATCATTGATTGTTATTCACGTGTTTATGTGAAATCTTTTTATATATATATATACACTTTTTTGATGAAAATACGATCTGAAACGGACAAATACAGTTCAATGTACATAAAGAAACGTAGAGAAATTAAAAACACACACTTACAGTCTCTAACCGTCTTTAGGAGAGATAAGAAAGGGAAACCAAGCGCACTGGTACAGAGACGGTTGGAGACCAACCGTGTGGCAACATTGTTGGTCTCCAACCGTCTTATTCCAACCGTTGGTTTCCCTTTCTTATCTCTCCTGAAGACGGTTCAACCGAAAGTTTTTAGGTTCCTAGCTTCATCAGCAGTGTATTTCAATATGACATCAGCTTTATTCAGCTGACAAAAGGGCAACACGTTAAATCGTCGGCCTGATTTGATCTTTGGTGTAATGGCTGGAAAGCTAAGGTGCACAGCGATCAAAACAGGTTCAACCGAAAATTAGAGACTGTAAGTGTGTGTTTTTAATTTCTCTACGTTTCTTTATGTACATTGTAATATATATATAGGAGATATATAAGAGGGCACAGCCTGTCTGAATCCACTTCACTAATGTGCGTAATTATGTTTTCTAGATGATCAGGAGTCCAGAGGTGATAAGATAACAGACTGGGGAACTACAAGTAAACAAGTTCAATTACCCCATGAGTATACTGCGACCATCTCATGAGGCAGGGAAACATTTTCAGGTGTTTGATACTTATAAAAAATCAGTATTACGAGTTGCTTCAACCCCGGGGGTCTTTTTTTTATTTGAAATACTAGTATATATTTCACCATTTCTGTAGTGTATATAGTTTGTTGTTTGTTTGTTTTCCAACGCCCACACTTATAAGGCTTTCGTCTTCTAGTTCTGTTTTTTGGGGGGCGGAGATAGTGGCTCATTTATTATGTGGCACCCATTTTAGTAATGCGCGAACTACAATACCTGTTGATTATCCATTGGGAGTCGGATATTTTGCCTAATTCAAGTGTATTTAAAGCAGGGATCTTTAACGAGTACCTGACATCATACAGTCTCGGGACCGACGGCTTAACAGTCCTCTGTCTTCACGAGGACTGTTACAGTTGTGTATCATTCGTGAGAGTGACTTGGCGAAAGAACTCCACGTTAAAAATATCAACCAATTATGCTTTATCATGGTGTGGCTGAAAGGCTAAAAAAACATGAATAAATCAATAACCGGCTTTAACGTCCTATGCAAAGGACAACTTATTCAAATTTGTTCACCTCCTATATGATTAAATCGAGGACCAGGTGGGGATCGAACCCCAAACCTACCACTTCAGAGGTCAATACATTAACAACTGAGGTAATCGACCTCCAAAAATAAGACGGTTGCACCTGCTGACTGACTGTAAGGCAACTTTGCTGCTCAGAGGTAGGTGCTTCAGTCCCCTCAACTGTTACCGCTGGAACATCAAAAGTGCTGAGCTTCTTGTAGGCGTTGAAGCTAACTGTCTGGGTACTTTAGTACAGAAGAGGGGAAGTACCATACAATAGCTTTTTTTTTTAAAAGACCTAGTGTTATAGTCACCCTGAAATAATAATAATAATAATAATAATACCACTGGGCTAACCTGACCATCGTCAAGTGGCTTAAACACCAGTCCTACCACATCCAGTTTATCAGTAAATTGTTATAAAACTGTAAGCATGCGTCAAAGGGCCAGGTTAGCTCAGTGGTTAACGTACTCTCCTCTGGGCTGGTAGTCCAGGGTTCAAATCCCACACCTGGCCTTCGATTTATTCTCGCGGGAGGTGAATAAATCTGAGTATATTGTCCAACCGGAGAGGATAATAAATAATAACATAAAATATACTAACCTCAGTGGTAATAATAATATGCATGCATTTAACTATTAGTAGCCTACCCGGTAGGTTATTTGCGATTGAAAATGGACAACGTCCGAAAGCATTCCAACGACTCTAAGATCATCGTACGAGGTATGACGGTTTGCCATATTAATAATATAAATCATACTAACCTCAGTGGTAATAATAATATGCATGCATTTAACTATTAGTAGCCTACCCGGTAGGTTATTTGCGATTGAAAATGGACAACGTCCGAAAGCATTCCAACGACTCTAAGATCATCGTACGAGGTATGACGGTTTGCCATATTTTTATTACTAACCTCAGTGGTAATAATAATATGCATGTATTTAACTATTAGTAGCCTACCAGGTAGGTTATTTGCGATTGAAGATGGACAACGTCCGATTTAAAAAACGTCGATCCTTTTTAGCCTGTACTACGTCAGGTACTACTCAAAATGCACTTGAGTTAGGCAAAAATTCACAACTCCCCAATGTAGAATCTGTAGAATCACCGATCAAACAAAAAGTCGTTAAACGGATGACGTTATCACCCACTAGAGAAGGGGTGGCGAACACGCGGCTCTCGAGCCGCATGCGGCTCCGGGCCAAAATGAATGCGGCTCTTTGCCTCTTATCATTATTTTGTATACTGTGGCTCTTTGCCAAGTTTGGATTTTGTTTTAGATACATCGTCTTTCGATACTCATTTCTATGTCACAAGTTAGTGGAAAGAGAAACCTCTCTCAAGGTATAAGTTCTGAGTACTTTCTAGATTCTAGGAAAATCCCTGTGAAAGTCAATGTTCCTTAATGAGTTCGAGGAAACCCCCTCCTTTAGGTCGAGTCCCTGCATCTCCCAACCTTTTTAAATGAATGTTTAATAAATAAAGAGGCTCAGTCTTTTCCCGGACGCGAGCTAGTGCAGTTTAAAGTTCTTTTCTTAAAAAACCCTTTTTACTCGTCAAAACATAACAAGTTGAAGCTTGTTAAAAAAGACCACAGATCACTTTTCTCATCGACCCGTTTAATGCTGACACCGACTGCCTGAAAACCCCACTTGTTACTGATGAGGCAGCGAGTGAACTAGAAATGATTGAGCTACGCGAGGACCATAGACTGAAATCTCTTTTGAAGGAAGGCCATGTTACATTTTGGAGAGCAGTGTCAACTGAAAAATACCCGTGTGTAAAAAGAGCCGCTCTCAAGCTGCTGTCTATGTTCTCGTCAACATACGTCTGTGAAAAGCTGTTTTCTAGTTTAAAACACGTAAAATCAAAGCACTGGTCCATTCTGACTGACATACATGTAAAGGAACTGCTCCGAATCACTCCAACAAGGTAACAAAAAACACCTGACTGAGCATGTTATATTATGTGTTTAATATATATTATTGTTGAAATTATATGCTTTTGTGTGGTGTGGCTCTCTGACTCTCACAGTTTAAAATTTTGGGCTCTTTTTGTCGAACTTGTTCGCCACCCCTGCACTAGAGGGATCGGTTTAAACAATAAAGAATGCATGCATATTATTATTATCACTGAGGTTAGTATGATTTATATTATTAATATGGAAAACCGTCATACCTCGTACGATGATCTTGGAGTCGTTGGAGCGCTTTGGGACGTTGTCCATCTTCGATCGCAAATAACCTACCGGGGAGGCTACTAATAGTTAAATGCATGCATATTATTATTACCACTGAGGTTAGTATGATTTATATTATTAATATGGCAAACTTTCATACCTCGTACGATGATCTTGGAGTCGTTGGAGCGCTTTTGGACCTGTTTTGACTTATCATCATGTCTCTCAACCTTTCGGCCATTCCATGAAGAAAGCACAACAGGTCGATGCTACGACTGCTTTTGGACCATCTTCGATCGCAACTAACCTACTGTTAAACGGAGTAGGTTATTTACGATCGAAGATGGAGAACGGTACGTAAGCGCTCCAACGACTCTAAGATCATCGTACAAGGTATACGATATTTGTTATATTAATAATAATCTCTACATATATATATATAAATGAATGTATGTCTGCTTGTTTGTACACGATAGATTCAAAAACCGTACATCCAATCGCCGTGAAAATTTAGGAAATTATTAGGTATATCCCCGGGAAGGTTTAGGTAAATTTTTTTTAAAAATCAGAGTTTTGGTTCAGGTAATATTCCAAAAATATTATAATAGATAAGGTTTGCTGTATAACCTGTTTGTTTACATTTTGACTTTAATTGGTAATGGCGGCCGCAGGTAGGTTATTCTTTATGATAATATTTCCACGTGCTTTGCTCAATTGGAAATAACCAGGTACCAGAAATTTTATTATTGTTTTCAGATTGATATTAAAGACAATTATTGTAATTTTATATGGGTTTCTTATTAACTTTAACAAAGCTTTAATTATTATTAATAGTTTACAATTAACTTTTCATATCTAATTGGTTTAACTTGCTTAAAGCAAGTTAATTCTAATCTTAAAAGAATAGTTAAAGTATTGTTTAAGTTTAATAGATGTAAGGCTTCTTTATTTATTCCTGATTGATTAATTCGTTTGTTTAAAATATTTAATTATTAGTAATTAGTATCCGGCCCTACTCCATATAGGCAAAATAATAAATTATTATATATATCGATGATATCTTACTAGAATACGTTTCATTTCTTTATGTATTGTTCGGTATGTATTATGTATTCTTTTTATTATTTATTTAATCTAATCTATCAACTACCAATTGTATTAGGCAAAGTGTGCAATTTATAATCAGTGTTAGAATATATTTTTTTTTGCGTAATCTATAATTTTAATTCTGTATTAATTTCGTTTATCTCAAAAAAAAAAATTAAGTATAACGGAATTATAGAAAACTAGCAAATGTACCCGTCTTTGACGGAATCAAAAATTCTATTATTCTTGGTATTTCAAAATATCAATAATAGTATTATACTAATACCATAATTAGAAATTATAGAATAGTAGAAAACACCATTATTAGTACAGTGTTAAACAAATGCCTCTGTATACACTACATTAGCTGTCTGTCCTTCAGGTTCATGGAAGAACAATCAGTTGAAACCTCTGACTATTGAGCAAGTAAACTACAGTTGACCATGTGAGAAAAACTTGGTTTCGCTAACTTGAATTCCTGCGTTAGATAAAGTCTCCCTTTGCGACTTAGTTAACGTCATTGCGAAATAGACTCTGAGGGGACCTTGCAATCATTTGAATGGAAACAGACAGTGGCTCGGAATCAATGGTATGCGTGGTATACACACAGACTCCCCAATACCACATCCAGTCATTATGTCCGCCTCTATGGCATATCTGTGTAGAGCACGAACTCAGAGTCGTGTCCCGTTGCACAGTTTTTGGGTCACTCATGTTTCGTAACATCAAATTTGTTACTGCTATAAATTGCAGCATCATTGGTGCTCCTACTTTAAGTTTTTACTCATGAGCAGGCAGTCCAGGAGAAATAAATTCAGAGTAAGAAATACAATTAGATAATGAACTGCTTCTTCATCACTAATCCAATCTCTTTACTGACTTGTAAGTTCTTTCCTCGGCTTCATATAGCGTAAGAACTTTGTTGATTTCTCATGCCTGTTCATATTAAGAGTTGAGAATTGCTCGTTGACAAAACTATTTATTCGTATTAGATAGTACATCCTCAACTCTGGGAAACTCTGGTACCTTTTCAAAAATGTCAAATACGCAATATATTCATATGCTCAATTGAAATTAAAATCAACTAACAATACCTACTTGCCACACCTGTGTATTTTCAAAACAAACTTGTCTGTGAAGTTAGGAAAATACAGCTAAAAGCCCCATAACTTCGCTTCTGTACTGAATTAATAATCTATTTAGAGCCCATATTTTAAGTTAGCCACACACAAATCCAGTGTCAATGTTTCAGCTCGCTATGTCTTATGGTGGCTGAGTTTACTTGTGACAAACATTTTTGCGTTAAACGTCCATAACTTCACTTCTACGTTGAATTTCCAATCAATTCATAGCCTATATTTTAAGTTAGACCTACACAAATCTACTGTAAAAGTTTCAGCTTTATATGTCTTATGGTAGCTGAGTTTACCTGTGACAAAGTTTTGCAGACAAACCGACAAACCGACAGAAATTTTTCTAAGGGTGGATTCGGTTTCTCCAATGTATGAAACGTAAAGAAAACTTGAAATGAGTCAGTTCTAAGCAATGTACAGACAAAATCATTATTTTATTTATAAAGATTTAAATTGTTTTCGTTATATGTAATTTATTATTAGAGTTGGAATGAAATTGTTTCCCGGGTAAAGCCGGGTAGATCAGCTAGTATATAGTATAAAGAATGCGAATGTATTATGTATGTTGAAACCTGATTAAGGAATCGATCCCACACAGTTGTTATTCGTTACATGAGAAGTTATTGAGCAAGGACTTAAGTCCCACCCACTTGAAATCATCATCCAGTTATTTATTACACCCACTCATGATTAGTCAGCACTTTGTTAACATCTTACTCTACTTGCTCCACTTCCTTTCTGACAAATATCAATACAGCAAAGCGTCATATTATACAGAAAGAATTAATTCTAATTCACAACAACTGATAAGTGATTTAAAGACATCAGCATAATTCCATACTTGACTTGTCATTTTAAAATGATGTATGCAAAAAATACAAAGTTTCCTTGTTTGTTTCCTAACGCCCACACTTATAAGGCTTTCACCCTTTTAGTGCTGTTCTACGGGCGATTATTATGGCTCATTTATTATTTGGCACCCATTTTAGTAATGGGTGAGTCACAATACCTGTTGAAACTACATTGGGAGTCCTAAATTTGGCCTAACTCAAGTATATTTATCCTTGTAAAGTATATTTACTATATATATACGAGGTACTCCAGTCCACTATATGTTTCGAGGTTCTCTTAGTTCAATTTATATGTCTCGAGGTTACGTAGTACACTTTTTTATGTTTCTAGGTTCTCCTTAGTTCAACTTTATATGTTACTAAGTACCCCAGAGTCCACTTAATATGTTACGAGGTTCCCTAGTCCTTTAGTCCTTAGTGTATGTATGTATGTATACATTGTAGCCACCAGGCAATATATGGTATGCCGTGTGGACTTTAACTTGTCATACCTTTCTGCCAGATTCTTGACCTGTAGGTGATTACAATTTTTAAAAAAAAAAACTTAATAAAAACATATAATGTGGACTAAGGGAACCTCAAAACCTATAGAGTGAACTAAGGGTACCGCGTAACAAATAAAGTGGACTGTGGTACTTCGTAACATATAAAATAGACTAAGGGAAACTCGAAACATAAAAAGTGGATTAAGGGAACCTCTAAACATATAAAGTGGACTATAGAACCTCGTAATATGTATATGGACTAAGGGTAACTCGAAACATATAAAGTAAACTAAGGGACCTCGAAATATATAAAGTGGACTAAGAGAAACTAGAAACATATAAAGTAGACTATAGAATCTCGTAACACGTAATGTGGACTAAGGGTACCTCGAAACACATAAAGTGAACTAAGTGAATCTCGAAACATTAAAGTAAACTAAGGGACCTCGAAAGATATAAAGTGGACTAAGGGAACCTCGAAATATATAAAATGTACTAAGGGAACCTCGAAATATATGAAGTGGACTGGGGAAACCTCATAACAAATAAAGAGAACTGTGATACCTCGTAGCATATACAGTGGACTAAGGGAACCTAGAAACATATAAAGTCGACTAAGGAAACTTCGAAACAAAGTTAACTAAATCTTGAAACATATAAAGTGAAGTAAGTCTTGAATTGATACAGTGGAGTATGGTACCATATAGAGTAGGAGATGGGAATCTGAAAGCATATAAAGTGGACTGTGATATTTCACAACATATAATGTGTACTGTGGAGTTTGATAACATATAAAGTGGAATAAGGGAACCTCGAAACATATAAAGTCAACTAAGAAAACTTCGAAACAAAGTTAACTAAATCTTGAAACATATAAAGTGGACTGGTGTACCTCGTAACACATAAAAAGTGGACTATAGGAACCTCGAAACATATAAATTAGACCAGGGAAATCTCGAAACATATGAAATCAACTAAGGCAACCTCGAACACATACAACTTTACTGACTAACCGTATCTTTAAGCATGTATATTCGTTGAAATTAGCCAATATCTTCGTGATCACTAATTTTAAAAAAAAATAAAATTAAAATTAAAGTACAGGATAATAAAATAAATGAATAAATATCACATTTTTATTCATTGTAAGTCTCACTAACATGCATAGTAAACAATAAAATGACTTTTAAATATACTGAGGCCTAGACTTCTATTTCAATCTAAAATTCTAAAGCACTATATAATATGCAGCTTGGAGAAAAATAACGTCATCTTTTCGCAGAATGGTTAAAACCCAGTCAGAATAGTTAGCTGGGTGTGTTGAGAAGTACAAATATACCAAGCTGATAAGTCGAATAAAAACTCAAAAGTTACAAGGGTTTTATAAAACTACATTATTACTTACATAAAACACTTGACTTACAACGTGACATTCCTCCAGATATTGTACATAACATTTAAAAAAAAAAACTCAAAAACACACAAGAAAAAAGAAGATAAAACACTTTTCTATATAATTTAGACACTACTGGCTAGTCTTCAAGAATGAAGATGCCAAGTCATGCTGACTGTGGCCTTCTCACAGGCTAATCACTAAATAAGAGGCTGGAAACACTGCAAACGAGTTGTCGTGGAAGGTTATGTTCAACTTACACTGTTACATAATGAAATGATTATAACGCAAAATAATTAATTGTAATATTCACTGGTTCTTTTTTCTTTTTTACAAATCACTAACAACTACTCTGAAGAATAGAAAAAAAAAACCTGAAAAACTGGTAAACAACACATATGGTTTGTTAACACACACATAAATCTTTACATTGTAAACACTGATATCAATTGAACATAGGTTTGTTTTCTGAAGCCATTAATGGACACAATAGAGTTTTGTTTACAGTGCAGCATGTTTATTAGGTTATTCTGTGCCTTAGTTTAAAACTAATCAATTAAATATACACATAATATCACATTAGAAATATAAATTGTTCAGTATTAAAATATAATTAACTCAGATACAAGATGAATACAATTAAGTTAGATGATAACAAAATGACTTTTCATGCTCTTTAATTTGTAATTATATCAATTTACAGCATCACGACAATTAATTGATCCATTAAAGTTATAAGAGTCATCCTATTACAAAGTTAATAACACCAAAGTAATCACCATTCTTAGTGAATTACTACGACATGATCGGACACATTACATCGACCTTCCGGAACCTACTCCACAGGCCCAGTGTTAACCGTTTGACAGTTTTTGTAAGTCAGTTCGTAATTTTTGTTAAAACAGAAAACAATGAGACTTAAAATTAAAAATGGTATAAATAACTGACGGACATGAAACACATTATAACGCGCAATGACTGTCAAAGTGACGTTTTGCTTAATAAATGAATACGTGAAATAAATTATTTATGATACAATAAAAAATAAATGAATCCACAACACACAAAAGAACGACATTCGACTATTAATATAGTTAATATATAATCACTTGTGATATGCTTGATCGTACATGTTTCTGATCACTAACAGCAGACCGCGAATTTCTGATGATTAACTCTTTTTCGAAATATCATCGGCAATGTTCTGTGCCCAGTGATGTTGCTTTTATTTTATCTCGACTTGAAATATAGAGTAACCATAGTATTTTATTCCGATTAAACTTTCGACATCTAGCTTTCAAAGGAAATAAACGGCTTTAAGGTGTTCCCCTTAGTCCAATTGACGTGTGTGTGTACAGGATACGTCAAAATTGCTAAACTTCATACTTAAGTTCATCTTAACTTGTGAGAGAACGGTAAATTATGGCCCACTATTACAAGTTTTTAGGGAGGTACAACTTACTATAAATGAGTATGAAAAAAAATTGTTAAAAACCTGTCAACACTATTTTGTTTGATATCACTGTAGTGTTAACCTTTCATCTAATAATGAATGTTTATAGGGTTCTACACGTTTCGAAATTGCCCTTCTGGGTTAAAAATTCTAAAAACTATTCTCGAATAGGGATAAATTAATTTTTAAAAACTCTAATTAGGTTTTTATTGATATTAATCAAAATAAGAGTAAAATATAAATAATGAATACTAATTTTTATCCGAATTTGTTCGACAGGGAGAGACAAATTGAACTTGTTTAATGAATAACAAAACTGGTCGTGCGATTACAATAGCAGCGCTCCTGGTGTCAAGATTCACAAGCTTTATTCAAATGTTTCATTCAACATCTTTCCATTGGTGTAATTAAGTTGAATATTAGAAAACTGTAAGTATTCTTTCTTGATTTAAAGCTTATAACCTAACATCAATAGATAACCTTCTCTTAATTAGAATGATAAAAAGATTCTAACAAATTCCGATTCACTTGAAATTATCAAAATTAATTTTTTTTAAACTTTTCTTTAAATCGATTACAAACCTCGATATATACTTTTTACTTGCAATGTTTATGAATCATACATAAGGATTTATTTAATAAAAAAAAAAAGTTGTAATTCTCATTAAATCCAAAGAATATTTACCACCATTTTGTAGTTAACAGCACAAATAAAATAGGAAAATGTTTTATTATATGTTTTTTTTATTATCTAACTTTGAAATCACTTTGATAAGTTAGAAAATAGAATATTAGAAAACAGGTACTAGTAAGTAAAAACACAATTACAATCATAATAAAACTAAACTTAAGAAAAATAATTAATTTTTGAAGAAATTAAAATACTCGTGCATTTTAAACTATTATTAAAGTAAATTACGCTTAATTATAAATTTTAAATTATTTAATAACATCTAAATTTTATCGACTAAAAAGATAGTAAGATTGAGCGATTTTTTAATTATTTTCTTTTTAGTTTAAAAATTAATAATATACAAATCTTCGAAACAGGTTTCAAAAAAAAAATGTTACATTAAAAATTAAATATGATATCCATTCCACATTTGTAAATTAAATGGAATGAATCTATATTTCTGAATTAAATGCTGCAATTAAAAATAATGAGACAGTAACATCTGAAGGATTACAGTTCTTATTAACTGTGATGACACAACATATTAGTTTTTTTAAACGGTTTATACATGCATCAATAATTGATGACAAAATATTTCTTTCTTAAAAGGTTTATTATGAATACAATAATTAGTTCACTGTTTTTCTAGTTTTTTTTCACTAATAATCACACAAGAAAATAAAAACTTGTTTGTATTTCTTTTATGAATTGATATTTCTTTGAAATAAGTGATTCGGTTATTTTCATTGGTGCAGTCGATTTACTAAGAGAGGTTAGTATGTTTTGTCCACTGTACGAAAAATTCTTGCATGAAATCTATGTAAGTAAATCAATTTTAAAATATTAGTATACATAGAGACATTGACAACAACAGATGAAATTAAAAGAAACGTAAAAAAACTGGAATAAAGAAATTTTAAAATGCAATTAAAAAATTTTTTTGGTATAATCAGGCATGAAAACAATTTATTGAGAATTATCAATACTATAAGTAACACTGGAAAAATACCTCTAGAGAATATCAAAGACGAAAAACAAAACACATTTTGCAAAAGTAAAAAAAAAACAAACAAATCCATTTAGAAACAACATACAACTCACTTCAATATTTCGACTTCGTCCGACATCAGGAAAAAGAGTTCTACCTTGCTGGTAAACAGCAACTCAAATGAAGAGAGTTGTGCGTTGTTTCTTTTCTTGTAATCATTTGATATGTAATTCTCAATAAATTGTTTTCAGCTTTGATAATGATAAAACAATTTTTTGCCAAACGTCGTCTGGTAATTAATTATTATTTTTGGATTAACTTAATCATGGAGAGCCAATTTAGTGCTTTGTACATTCAGTGGTCGAGAAACTATACCAAGTATCATAATTCAGTTGTTACCTTTGAATTTTGAGTAAAGCTAATTTTTCCAACTGAAAGGTAACCTGATCAGTTCTCAGGTTTGATTGACAGCGTGACTCGGAACAAGTTTATCAGTCATTAAATCATTCGACGATCTCCAGTAATTAATCCTAATTAATTTATAATTGATAATGGAGTGAGTTCTAAAAAGTGATAATGTTTATCACTTTTTCTCATATACAAGTCACGGTGATTTCTTTCCATCAGTGATTTACAAGTCACTTTGACGTTGAGCGTGAATTGCATCTTTACTTATTATTTCTTTAACAGAAGGAGAATGATCGAGGTACGGACCTGTGCAGTTTCCGTTCTAATATTAACTATTGGTACCACAAATGTTATTAGATTATAAAATTATCATTTCTTTTAAAAGTTTTCGTGCCTAATCGACCGATTTTCAAGTGTGTATTATCAAGAGGCTTCTAGAAGTGATGCAACACCAGTAGAGAAGACATACAGAGGTTAGTTACTTCACACGAATACAATAGTTTGCCTTTCGTACCTTCTTGATCTTCAAGAGTAAACCTTTGAAGATGCACAACATTTCGATTTATTCGCTAAGTTCTTTGGAAATATGTTTCTTCTTTAATTAATCTGTAACCTGTTTAAGGTTATAAGCTTAATTCGGAATACAATTCAACTATTAGATGTTTTAGCTAAAAGATAAGTTTTTAAAATTCCTTTAATTCTGTTATATTTTTAATAATTACATAATATAACCCTCGAAACTTTAGTTTTAATCTATCGTCTTACTACTGTAGATCCCAAAGTGACAAAGTTGAGGGGGCAAAAAAAAGAAAAAAATTAAAATTACAAAAAGCTAACAAAAAATCTAAAATTTCATACCACAATAAGTTTTTTAAGTTATAGAGCTTTTTATGTGTTTAATACTGTTTTTAAATGAATTTTTCAACTATAATATTTGCGAATCAAAAATACATTTATTTTAAACTTTTGAGAACTATTTTTATAAAGGGTTTGAAAGTTTATTATAGTTATTTGTGAACCAGTTAATTTAATTGAACAATTTTTTTTATGATTTGAATTATACGTTTTTGTTTTGATAAATCTTTTGGTTTTCTTTGATGACGACTGTATATGTATACGAGTATACGAGTATACTGTAATCAGATGTAAGTCTGAGACTAATAACAGCAGTCTAAAGTTAGATCCTTGATTGTAATTCCATGAAAAATACATATTTTGAGGACTTTTTGGAATTTTTTTAAGATTAACGGATTATCACGGTAAGAAGAGAGGGAGGGGGGGGGGGGGTTAGAAAATCTGACGACCACACCGGATGGCTTTTAGTTGTTATGTCACTGGATGTGATACTTTGAGGAATGACAGCTTCCTACACAGGACTTTGCCAATTGCACTTATCAGTGATAAAAAAAGGACTTATATATATATATTATATATATATATATATTCACTTGATAAACGAAAGACGATCCAAACTGGACACAATAACAGTTCAAAATTGAAGATAGGTAGCATACAAGGTAAAAAAAACACACTTACAAATTCAAATTTTCAGGCATCCGTCTTCAGGAGAAAAGAGAAAGGGAGACCAAGCACGCTGTAGACGCAACAGCTAGTAACCCAAAATTAATGATATTATTTATTAATTATAAATTAGTTATTTGGTTACTAGCCGTTGAGTCTACAACGTGCTTCCTCTCCAAGTCCTCAAAATATTTATTTTTCATGGAATTACAATCAAGGATCTAACTTTAGACTGCTGTTATTAACAGCTACAACTCTTTTACAATGATAGTGTGTTATGAACATTCACTTACTCTTTTATACTCGTTCATTGTACGAAATATAATGTTTAGCCAATGGTTTTTTTTTTTCCTTCAGAAATGACAAATCAATCGAAATTATAATTAACATATAAAGAACAGTGGGCCCAATTACCTGGTTGAGACATTTTTTTTTTAATGAGGGTATACAGACACTTTGAATGTTTGGGATGAAAGTCAAAGATGGTGGTAGAGAGGCGACCACTAAGACAGGAAGGTCCTGACTGTGGCAAGGATGGGGTTCCGGCAGAGAGGGCAGTGCGCCAGACTGTGAGCACAGTGTGCGCAGGTCACCAAGTGCCCGCAGGGGAGGAACACGACGCAGACATCGCCGTCCATGCACACCTTGCATTGGCGCCATTCGCGAAGGCGTCGGACTTCTTCTTCCATGCCTTCCTTATTGCTTTGGTTACCTGCAGCAGAGGTCAGCACTCTTATCACTAAGCAACCACGCACTCTAGCGCGCCTTGAAATTAGCAGTTCCAGGTCACGGACCTACAACAGCTGAATTATAATACTGCACTGTTTATGGCAGTGCTTTTCAACCTTTTTGCAGGCGCGGATCCGCCGAGGAGCTTATTTATTCTTGCGGATCCCCTTGTACATAAATATACATATATATAAGTTTTTTTAATGAAATAAAAACGGCTTATAAACACAAAAACACAATACAGGACTATCTGAATTTTTTTATTCAAGAGAATTACAAATTAATGTGAAATTTGTCCTTGGTGATTTTTGAACAGAACTGGAAAGTTTGGCCTGGTTTTAGAAAGACATACACGCATCTCTTCTTCAAGTGCTAGTAGTTTATTTCTTTTCTCACTTTTAATGTTCGTCATGGTGGAAAATCCTATTTCACACAGGTATGATGTAGAAAACTGTAGGAGAATGCGCAGAGCCTTATTCGAGATTGATGGATATTCTTTTGCAGTTAAAATCCAAAATGAGTCCAGATCAAGAAGTAAACAATCAGAGCGTCACGTATTGGCTAAATTAAATGTTTCAATTAAATGACGTAGGTCGTTATCATAACTGAACTGCCCGACTCAAATTTTGGCTCGCAGTTCTTCCCTAACGTTACCGAAAGTTGCTGGTTTTAGATGTGAACGACGAGTTATCTTGATAAGATGCACTAGTTACATTGATAGTGTGCTACTGTACTTACATTGACGTGTACACATTGATAATACATTATTTTACATTGTGAATCTGTAGGTCTTGCGGATCCCCTGGGTAAACGTCACGGATCACCAGTGATCCACGGATCACAGGTTGAAAACCACTGGTTTATGCAGTCAGTAAGTAAACGTTCGTACTTTTTTATTCGGTTTGTCGGTATAATTATTTCGTGGTTTTTTTGGTTTCCTTGAATCATGCAGAGTTGCAGGTCTAGGAAGGGTTTGGGTTTCTATTTTATTAACTACCCCTATGATAGATGTATCTGGGATGTTCTTAAGGATAGGCTCTGGGCCCTAAGATTCTTTCCGCGCCCTGTAGTGGTCTTCTTGAGTCGTGAAAAATTGTTTGGCTTTCTATTTTAACAACAGCCCCTATGATGGATGTGATTGGGGAATTCTTAGGGATAGGCTCTGAGCCCTAAGATTCTTTCCGCGCCCTGTACTGGTCTTCTTGAGTCTTGAAAAGTTGTTTGGCTTTATATTTTAACAACAGCCCCTATGATGGATGTGACTGGGGAATTCTTAGGATAGGCTCTGAGCCCTAAGATTCTTACCTCGCATTGTACTGGTCTTTGAGTCGTGAAAAGTTGTTTGGCTTTCTATTTTAACAACAGCCCCTATGATGGATGTAATTGGGGAGTTCTTAGGGATAGGCTCTGAGCCCTAAGATTCTTACCTCGCATTGTACTGGTCTTCTTGAGACATGAAAAGTTGTTTGGCTTTCTATTTTAACAACAGCCCCTATGATAGATGTGATTGGGGAATTCTTAGGGATAGGCTCTGAACAAAGGGGGTTTGGATGACTTGGGATTTTCGTGTCCTCATTAGTCACCAGTCTATTTGTGAATTCGTAAGGTGTCTTTAAATATCCATATTTCTGGCATACCAATGTGCTCCAGAAAAATTTTGCCTAACTAAAGTGGATTTCGAATAGGGATCTTTAACGAGTACTTGACATCGTACAGGCTCGGGACTGATTAATGTCATCTCCGAGGGATGACGTCCTCAGATTTATTCACCACCCACGTAAATAAAATCAATAGCCAGAGTGAGTATAGAACACTGGACCTACCATTTCAGAAGCAGCACATTGCTGCTACGCTAACGTGGTCCCCCCCCCCCCCCCTTTATGAAGAATTAACTACGCTTTATATGTTTCAATCAATCATTGGAATTACAAAATGATATTTTCATGAATGAGCTGGTGATAATACGTTACCGTCATTGTTGTTAGGAGCAGGTGGAGGGGGGGATGATGAGGCACTTCTCTCCTCAGTCTGACCAACTTCATTCTCAACCTTCTCTGCTTCAGTCGTTCTATCAACAACAACAAACAACATTACAGACTCCCATCAATATTCTAACAACTTAGTCAATCCTGTTTTATTTTATCAAACTCTCTAAGGAATAGGGCTTTAAGAATTTTGTTTTTTAGCAATCCTGAATGATATTCAAGGTATATATCAACGTGATTGAGTGTTCTGACATACTGGGTATATTTACAGTTATCCAGCTATTGAGAAGTATTTACATATAATGGAAAACGAGTTCAAAATCGAAGAAGAGTAACACTCAAAATAAGGAAACAACTAGGGTTTGTTGGTTTTTAAAAACCGGTTTTTTTGGAAAAGATTATGAAATTCGAAAGCCGATTTTTTAGTAGAAAATATAGGTTTTCAATGTATGAATAACACTTAAAAAATTTTTTGTTCAAATTACATAATATTCGAGCAAAAAAAATTTTTTTAGAAAAATTCAAAACCGGTTTTCTAAAATGTCGGTTTTTGTATAAACCATAGAAACAATACAACGATATGCAAACATATCTTGTATATCAGAGCTGTAAACAGGAGGACGTGCCTCATGTATCTGAATTGTATGGATATGACACATGCCTCATGTATTGAACTGTGTAGATATGATTACATGCGACATATCTGAACTATGTGGATATGACTACATCCCACATATCTGAACTGTGTGGATATAACTACATGTCTCTTGTATCTGAACTGTGTGGATATGATTACATGGCTCATGTATCTGAACTGTGTGGATATGACTACAACCCTAATGTATCTGAACTGTGTGGATATGACTACAACCCTAATGTATCTGAACTATGTGGATAAGACTACATGCCTCATGTATCCGAACTGTGTGCATATGATTACATCCCTCATGTATCTGAACTGTGTGCATATGATTACATCCCTCATGTATCTGAACTGTGTGGATATGACTACATGCCTCATGTATCTGAACTGTGTGGATATGACTACATGGCTCATGTATTAAACTGTGTGGATATGACTACATGCCACATATCTGAACTGTATGGATATGACTACATGCCACATATCTGAACTGTATGGATATGACTACATACCACATATCTGAACTGTGTGGACATGACTACATGCCACATATCTGAACTGTATGGATATGACTACATCCCACATATCTGAACTGTATGGATATGACTACATCCCACATATATGAACTGTGTGGATATAACTACATGTCTCTTGTATCTGAACTAAGTGGATATGACTACTTGAATTTGAATTGTGTGGATATGACACATGCCTCATGTATCTGATCTGTGTGAATATGACTACATGCCACATATCTGAACTGTGTGGATATGACTACATGCCACATATCTGAACTGTGTGGATATAACTACATGTCTCTTGTATCTGAACTAAGTGGATATGACTACATGTCTCACGTATCTGAACGGTGTGGATATGACACATACCTTATGTATCTGAACTGTGTGGATATGACTACATACCTCATGTATCTGAACTGTGTGGATATGACTACTAGCCTCATGTATCTGAACTGTGTGGATATGACTACATGCCTCATGTATCTGAACTGTGTGGATATGACTACAAGCCTCATGTATCTGAACTGTGGATATGACTACATACCTCATGTATCTGAACTGTGTGGATATGACTACATGCCTCATGTATCTGAACTAGTGGATATGACTACATGCCTCATATATCTGAACTGTGGATATGACTACATGCCACATATCTGAACTGTAGTGGATATGACTACATGCTCATGTATCTGAACTGTTGGATATGACTACATCCACATTATCTGAACTGTGTGGATATGACTACATGCCTCTGTATCTGAACTGTATGGATATGACTACATCCACATATCTGAACTGTATGGATATGTACTACATCCTACATATATGAACTGTGTGGATATAACTACATGTCTCTTGTATCTGAACTAAGGTGAGATGCAGTGGGATGACATGCTCATCGTATCTGATCTGTGTGATTGACACAGAGGCCTACATATCTGAACTGGTGGATATGGCACATCCATACGCGGTGGCATGTCTTGGATCGAACTAGGAGTGGATATGAACTACACCTCACGTATCTGAACGTGTGGATATGACACATACCTTATGTATCTGAACTGTGTGGATATGACACATACCTCATGTATCCGAACTGTGTGGATATGATACTAGCCTCATGTATCTGAACTGTGTGGATATGACACACACCTCATGTATCTGAACTAAGTGGATATGACTACATGCCTCATGTATCTGAACTAAGTGGATATGACTACATACCTATTATATCTGAACTAAGTGGATATGACTACATGGCTCATGTATCTGAACTAAGTGGATATGACTACATACCTATTATATCTGAACTAAGTGGATATGACTACATGCCTATTATATCTGAACTAAGTGGATATGACTACATGGCTCATGTATTAAACTGTGTGGATATGACTACATGCCTCATGTATCCGAACTGTGTGGATATGACTACATGCCTCGTGTATCTGAACATGACAACATTATCGTACCTTCTCTGAGTATATATGTTAACAATCCTCGTATACACGAAGAAGACAAGTTTTACCTGGCAGGTGAGAGCGGAGGTGACGAGTCATCGCTGCTTGTTTTACAGGCAGGAGGCCTAACAGAGAAGTGGAATGGCCTCCTAGCCGGTGGAGTCTGTGGAGAACCAGGAGGTGTCAACCTGCAACACACCACCCACACCCATATAACTTACATCAAATAAAATCAATTCTAACTTAGTGAAATCACTTATCATGTGGTATTTACTCATTTTGGAGAAATGTGCTAGATTTGGAAGAGAAAGGTTTATTTATGACATATCGGCAAGAAAGATTGTAGCTGACACATACCGAAGTGCCCTCTCACTAAGACGTAAAGAGTTTTTTAAATTTATTTATGGAATTAGCCGATGTGTGTTCCCTTGTAGGACGTCCACTGCAACCTAACCTGCTCAATATTGTCTTAATACAGAGTTTTTCAAACTTTTTTCTACGCGAAACCCTTTTTTGCTTCTAGTAACTTTCCCAAGAACCCCAGAGTCTAATGATTTTATACAATCATAATATAAATATTTTCAAGTACCTTTTTAAATATTACGCATGTTTAAAAACAATTAACAAAGTAATATTACTGCAATCTGTATTTTTCGAATAATAATTCAAAACTAAAAGATTTTAAATTTAATATTTTCCACAAGTGCATAACACAGAAAACAGAATTAGCAATTTCAACATAGAGTTTGTTTTGTAATCATTTTTGGCTTTATAGTTGAGAGTTTGATTCTCAAGTCAGCCCCAGCATTAAGCCTACTTCGGTATTTGCTTTCTATGGCATTTTAAAGAGAAAATTCAATTTCAGATAAGCAGGTAGGTAGTGAGAAATGGCAGCAATGTGTGAAGTACTACTTTTGCAATAACAGGAAATTCGGGAATGAGATAGCTCTAAAAATTGACTAGTGATTCATCCTAAATATGAATAAAATTTTTACCACTTCTGCTTATGGGTATGTGTAGATATAAAAGTTATTCGGTTTCATGATTCACAAGAAATATAGAATAAATCTATACGCACAAAAAAGAAATTGTAGAAAAATGTTTTTACTAAATGTTTTTCACGGAACCCCAGGATTCCGCAGAACCTACTTTGGGAACCTCTGTCTTAATACATTATATGATAACATCACATAGGAGTAAAATATACCAGTCATCGTTGTCATCATCCTGGTGTAGTTCATCTTCATTTCTCTGAAGAAGCATAGCCGCAGCAATAAGGTCCTCAGATGTCATGAAAAGCTGCCCTGTTTGTTCTAACTTCCTCTTCAGGGCCATTTTAACTCGGTATGATTCCAAGCCTACTTGAAGGGCCGCCTATCAAAAACAAGTTCGCCAAGTAAAATTTACAGACTAAAGCTTAACTACAGATATTAGAATCAAGGTTTAAAAGGAAATTAACTTACAGGCTCTTCAATTTTTTTTTTAAAAAAAAAACCTATTATATTATCTCATTATTCTGAGGTAAAATGGATAAACAAACAAAAGTCCTCCACACAAATGAAGTTTTATTCAACAACAACAACGCGTTTCGAACACTTTGTGTTCATCATCAGGAAGAACACCAATCATGTGGTGCAGAAGGGTTGGTCCAGTGAAAACAACTGAGTGAGTTTTTTTCACTGGACTAACCCTTCTGCATCACATCCTTGGTGTCTTCCTGATGATGAACACAAAGTGTTCGAAACGCGTTGTTGCTGTTGAATAAAACTTCATTTGAGTGGAGACTTTTGTTTGTTTATCGATTTTACTTCAGAATGAGTAAAACCACACAATTACGGATTGCACAACTAATGATTAACTCATTAGTTGTGCAATCTGTAATTGTGTGGTATTCACTTCATACTGTGGTAAATGGATAAAACAAAGTCTACACACACAAAAGAAGCCTTTTTATTCTACGCGTTTCGAACATTTCATGTTCATCGTGAGGTAAACTTCTACAATGCAAATTACAATTTTCCCCAGAGTATGATAAAATATTATATAACACGTATTTTTTTTTTATAATAGGTGCTTCTAAACGCTTTCCCCCCCTCCCCTGTTTTGTCTAGAAAACATCTTAGGTTACATCAGATCATCGTTATTATACAAAAATTCACTCGCTGATTGATCATGATAAAAATGGCATAAAAAAGTTACATAGTCATTTTGTAGTTTATCCAAAAATTACACATATTCATGTTGAGGTTCTCAGAACTTTAACATATTGACCCCTTCATAAAGACCTAAAAATTCCATTCGTAAGTCATTTCACAACAACCTTTCCTCTCGCCCAAATCCATTTATACGAATCCTTGCTTCCTCTTCACCTTCCCAGAATTCCCCAAGATGACTTAAGAGAAAATGACCCAGGGATCTACTATTACAATAATATACTTTAAAAAAAAAGGTGAAAAGTTGAACCAGTGGGTTTCATTCTTTGCTCATGTTCATCGATGTTACTGTGTAATCTATTAGTAACATATGCCTGTTATGCAGAATATGCGTAGTTGTATATTTGCAAATAAAGATGTTGAAAAAAAAAACATATTGAAATTGTACCATTTCCAAAGATAATAATCACAGACCCTTTCAATTAAGACACTCAAAAGTTTAAAGTTGGGGGTTCTAAAAAAGTTCCAGTTTAAGTTGTCGTTATCCAAACTAAAAATACTAAAAAGTAAAAAGAACCATAAAACATTACAAAATTATGTCGTAGTTTTCGATACTGAATAGATTTAAGTTACAGTTTGTTCTAGGAACATTAAAAAAAAATTGAGTTGGGCCTACCGAAAAATTAAATTTATTTCGCCACCCCTCCAAAAAAAGTTTCAATTTTTTTTATTGCTACTATAAAAACATTGAATATTGAAGTTATTTTAGTCAAAATATGATAAATTGAAATACGGTTTATTGGAAGGTGACGAAATTTGAATTGACATTCTTAATATGCTGACTAACTCTTGTCAATTTATAGATAAAAGGCACTAACCAATGACTGAGGAAGACTCATAAGCGCCTGTGTTTGCTGATCAGATATCAATTTACTGACTAACTCTTATCAATTTATAGATAAAAGGTACTAACCAATGCCTGAGGAAGACTCATAAGCACCTGTGTTTGAAACTCAGATATCAATTTACTGACTAACTCTTATCAATTTATAGATAAAAGGTACTAACCAATGCCTGAGGAAGACTCATAAGCACCTGTGTTTGCTGCTCAGATATCAATTTACTGACTAACTCTTATCAATTTATAGATAAAAGGCACTAACCAATGCCTGAGGAAGACTCATAAGCACCTGTGTTTCTGCTCAGATATCAATTTACTGACTAACTCTTATCAATTTATGGATAAAAGGAACTAACCAATGACTGAGGAAGACTCATAAGCGCCTGTGTTTGCTGATCAGATATCAATTTACTGACTAACTCTTATCAATTTATAGATAAAAGGTACTAACCAATGCCTGAGGAAGACTCATAAGCACCTGTGTTTGCTACTCAGATATCAATTTACTGACTAACTCTTATCAATTTATAGATAAAAGGTACTAACCAATGCCTGAGGAAGACTCATAAGCACCTGTGTTTGCTGCTCAGATATCAATTTACTGACTAACTCTTATCAATTTATAGATAAAAGGCACTAACCAATGCCTGAGGAAGACTCATAAGCACCTGTGTTTGCTGCTCAGATATCAATTTACTGACTAACTCTTATCAATTTATAGATAAAATGCACTAACCAATGCCTGAGGAAGACTCATAAGCACCTGTGTTTCTGCTCAGATATCAATTTACTGACTAACTCTTGTCAATTTATGGATAAAAGGAACTAACCAATGCCTGAGGAAGACTCATAAGCGCCTGTGTTTGCTGCTCGGATATCAATTTACTGACTAACTCTTATCAATTTATAGATAAAAGAAACTAACCAATGCCTGAGGAAGACTCATAAGCACCTGTGTTTCTGCTCAGATATCAATTTACTGACTCACTATTATCAATTTATAGATAAAAGGCACTAACCAATGCCTGAGGAAGACTCATAAGCACCTGTGTTTCTGCTCAGATATCAATTTACTGACTCACTCTTATCAATTTATAGATAAAAGGCACTAACCAATGCCTGAGGAAGACTCATAAGCACCTGTGTTTCTGCTCAGATATCAATTTACTGACTCACTCTTATCAATTTATAGATAAAAGGCACTGACGAATGCCTGAGGAAGACTCATAAGCACCTGTGTTTGCTGCTCAGATATCAATTTACTGATTAACTCTTATCAATTTATGGATAAAAGACACTAACCAACGCTTGAGGAACACTCATAAGCGCCTGCGTTTGCTGCTCAGTCAAAGATATTAGTTTATTCGTTGACACTCTAGCCGAGGTGTTTCTGTTCACTGATGTTCCATTCTCCGAAGGCTGACTCACTGTTTCCACTTTGGTCCTTCCATTGCTCCTTTCACTTTTGTCTTCGTCATCTTTTCCTAACACTTTTCCATTTAGTTCACCATTTGTCTAAAACAACAATATATACATTTATATAAATAGGTTAGGTTAGGTTGCGGTGGCAGTTTCACAAGGGAACACAATTAGGCCGAGCATTAGCCCTTTGTGATACCACACAATGAAGATTTGATTCTACAGTGGGAGTACTAAATTTTTGCCTAAGTCAAATGTATTTAGAATAGGGATCTTTAACGAGTATCTGACATCGTACAGGCTCGAGACCGACGGTTTAACGTCCTTCTCCGAGGGACGACGCGCTTAGATGTATTCACCTCCCGCGTGAAGAAATCGAGGGCCAGGTGAGGATCGAACCCTGGTCCTATCAGTTCAGAGGCGAGCACGTAACCATTGAGCTAGCCTGGCCCCTGGTACATATATTAGGTATTGTTTTCTTGACCACAATTTACTAATAAACACTTTTTCTTCTTCTTGGAGTTTGATCAGGGTTAATATACGGAATCCTTGATAATAATACGGCTAGCCTTGATTTATAGCCCTGAGGATGACTTAAAATAAAGACGAAACGTTGGCGAAAAGGTGATTTCGTATAGTAACCCTGATCAAACTCCAAGAAGAAGAAAAAGTGTTTATATATATATATATATATATATATATATAGTTCAAAAAGGAAAAAGAAAAACAGATAAAAACACACAAAAAAAACACTCACAACGTTATTTCGACATTCGTCGTCATCGGGCAGAAGTAGTTAGCTTCAGCTACTCAAAGGTACTACTTCTGCCCGATGACGACGAATGTCGAAATATCGTTGTGAGTCATTTTTTTGTGTGAGTTTTTATCTGTTTTTCTCTTTACTTTGTGAACTAGTAGTCCTGTTGGACCGTTAAATATATATATATAAAGATTTCACATAAACACGTGAAATAACAATCAATGATCAAACCACAATAAGAAATGGGAAAACAAGACTAAAATCTTTCAACCGTAACAAGCCGTCTTCGTCAGAGTTTTGTTTTTCCATTTCATATTGTGGTTTAATCATTGATGAGTATATTAATGTAAAATGTCCATTGTTGTAATACCAGATTTATCAATCACTGCCTTTCTAATTATCCTTCATTTATAAATTTTAAATATCATTAATAACCAAAATTGTAGTAGTAATAGAACTAATGGTAAAAACCATTTATAGTCCTGAAGGCGACATAAATATATGTCGAAACGTCGCTAAATAAACTATTTTGTATTCTTGCTAATCGAAATTTATCAATTTATTTATTATACGAAGTAATTTGTTCCCTCAATACATAAATAACACTCAAATAATGAAAACAAATTCGGCTCCTAGGAACACGCTTAAAAACCTGGCTTGAATTTAAACCGTTAGTTTATTTATTTATGTTTTATATTATTTTTTTTATCATCTTACAATTTTTTTGTCGATGATAAATTTAAAATGTAAACACCATCCAAAATTGTAGTAGTAATAGTGCTATTTGTAAAAAAACATATTATAGCCCTGAAGAAGACAAATATATGTCGAAATTTCGGTAAATGAACTTCTATTTTGTATTCTTTCTAATCTAAACTTATCAATTTATTTATTAAATTCATGCATTTCGTCATTACCACAGAGGTTAGTATTATTAATATTAAACACATAATATACTGTCTTACCTCGTATATTTCTGCCGTAACTCTCGGACCGGTTTTGGAGTGTCAACCATCTTCAACAAGAACTGATCTTGTTCCAGTTAATCCCCAGATCAGTTCTTGTTGAAGATGGGTGACACCCGAAATAAAGTAAGCAGTGTCTTATTTTCGGAAAAAGACGGTACGCTTAATATTTCATTATTATTTCTTACAGGTGCATTCATTCATTTACCTGTGTTGCTTGGATTTCATTGATAAATTTTTGCCCTTTGACCAGAAAAACAAAAATGCAGTGAGGAAACCAACGCGCATGCTCAATCCACGGATCGTCAGTCTTGATCCATTGGCGGACACCACCATCGCAGTGGAAACAGCGCACCAAGTCTGCTTGACCTGAAAGAGAGAGCAGAGGTCGAAATGACTTGAAACAATTCAAGGGAAACACAAAATTGAAATATGAAAAAAAAGGTATAAATTAGAACAGGGGTCACACCAAAACTGTTTTCATTGTCGCGTCGGACAATTGAATGAATGACGAACACGGGCTGGAATATAATTCTGTTCAACACTTGCAAATCAAAACAAAAAAATAATTTACCACTACATGTTAATCATGGGTGACTATCACTCAAAGCACAAAAAACAACCAACATGTTTATTTACTACAAAAAAGCATTAACGAAGCTACGATAGCGAAAAGATAGTTACATAAGACATAGTTAAAAAGATTTCACATAAACACGTGAAATAACAATCAATGATCAAACCACAATAAGAAAATGAGAAAACAAGACTAAGACCTTTCAACCGTAACAAGCGGTCTTCGTTAGAGTCAAAAATTCAACTGAAACACTAAATGCAGAGAACATCTGGTGAGGGGTTGAGAAGAGTGGTATTTTAAAAGGGTGAAAGGGTGACTCTGACGAAGACCGCTTGTTACGGTTGAAAGATCTCAGTCTTGTTTTCCCATTTCTTAATGTGATTTGATCATAAGACATAGTGTACACATATTCGAATCTTATAAACTAAGCTGTAAAAAGTTTCGTGAGGCTTTCAAGATATCATCTATGTTTGGTTTGGAATTACTGCATCCAATCAAGAGCATTGCTTCCAAATATTCAGCAGTCAAATCACGTTCGACGTGTTGACTTTACATTTTCAATTTTAAATTTTACATATTTATTTACAATTATTTTAAAATTAGAAAAATTTTATATTTTCAATTGTGAAAATGTTTACTCAAAGATATCTAAGTTTTTCTAAACAGTGATGCCATACCAGCCTATCGAAAGAACTCTCCGTACTTAAGTTCTTTATTTTTGAAAATTCATCATCAGGTTTTCAGTAAAATGCAACAAAGTTTCCTCATTCTGACGTAAAATGGATAAACCAACAAAAGTCTCCACACAAATGAAGTTTTTTATTCAACGCGTTTCGAACACTTTGTGTTCATCATCAGGAAAACACCAAGGAAGTGGTACTGACGGGTTGGTCAGTTGTTTTCACTTGTCAGTACCACTTCCTTGGTGTTTTCCTGATGATGAACACAAAGTGTTCGAAACGCGTTGAACAAAAAACTTCATTTGTGTGGAGACTTTTGTTGGTTTATCCATTTTACCTCAGAATGAGTAAATACCACACAATTACGGATTGCACAACTAATGATTTAACAAAGTTTCCCTTATCAGGGCTTTTATTTCAACAAGTCATTCACTTTGCTTCATCTTTAAATCAACTAGTCACTGGTGATGATACACCTCACCAAAGGTAGAGGGAGAACTGTGACAAATGGGACATCAAATTTTATAATTCCAAAAATATCTGTTTAATCTTTTATGGAAAATATACTGAGGTAAATAGATAAATCAAAGTCTAACGTAGTGCAATCAGTTATTATGTGGTATTTACTCATTGTAGGGTAAAAAGCTAATGGAATGGTCTCCACATATGTGGTGCAATCAGTTATTATGTGGTATTTACTCATTGTAGGGTAAAAAGCTAATGAAATGGTCTCCACATATGTGGTGCAATCAGTTATTATGTGGTATTTACTCATTGTAGGATAAAAAGCTAATGAAATGGTCTCCACATATGTGGTGCAATCAGTTATTATGTAGTATTCACTCACTGTAGGGTAAAAAGCTAATGAAATGGTCTCCACATATGTGGTACAATCAGTTATTATGTGGTATTTACTCATTGTAGGATAAAAAGCTAATGAAATGGTCTCCACATATGTAGTGCAATCAGTTATTATGTGGTATTTACTCATTGTAGGGTAAAAAGCTAATGAAATGGTCTCCACATATGTGGTGCAATCAGTTATTATGTGGTATTTACTCATTGTAGGGTAAAAAGCTAATGAAATGGTCTCCACATATAAAAATTTAATGGTATAAACAAAGCGTTTCGAACACGCAGTGTTCTTCTTCAGGCATTAACAAAGGGTGAGACCATTTTTTATATGTAGAGACCATTTCATTAGCTTTTTTTTTACCATAAAATGAATCAAAGTCTCCATACATAAATAAAGAAGCTTGTTGTTTTTTCTACGCGTTTCGAACACTTTGTGTTCATCGTCAGGTAAACTTCAAATGTAGGAGTAGACGACCGACCAAGGTCCAACCTTTATTGGAAAAGCTGTAATTTTGTTCTATATAAGTATAATGCAGTGGTTCTCAACGTGGTCCACATGGACACCCAGGGGTCCACAGAGGATTACTGGGGGTCCATGAGGAAAGTAGTATTCTGAAGATCCATGACACGTGGTTAGGGCTCTATGTTAAGTTAAAATGAATTTATCAGCAAACCAAAAATAAACCAAAGCGTAGTAAGCTTTGGCCGTACAATATTCAAACATAGTGAAAATATAAGGCCTAATATCCTCGTCAGTTTGTTAAAATGTTCTAATGTTTTAAAATTTTCTATTGCACTTCTCTTTATGGTACATTAAAAATTTATTCGGTAACAATTTATTTCAGGGTTCTTTATAAAATGTTAATGAAGAAATATTTTGTTATTGTTTTAAAAACATTTTTGTATTTTCGCATGCCTTGTAGATGTAATGAAATTATTTCATAATTAACGATATTCATTTACCTAAAAACAAATATTTATTTATAAATTTGTATAATTATGTTTTTTAAGTATCCGGGGGAGTGGGGGTCCACAAGCAAACAAAGGTTGAGAACCCCTGGTATAATGTAATCTATTTACAATAATAATAAGATAGCGAATTGGTAGAACTTGGAAAAGTTTTTGAAACTCTATACTTAATTTATTTTATTAATATGGTAAACCGTCATACATCGTAAGATGATCTTGGAGTTGTTGGAACGCTTTCAGACGCTGACCATCTTCGATCGCAACTAAGCTACTGAGTTGTTATAAAGGGGGTTGGTTATTGACAGATAACTGTCAATAACCAACCCCAGTCAATAATATTGGTTTTGACAGATAAACAACCCTCTTTATAACAGCTCAGTAGGTTAGTTGCAATTGAAGATGGACAACGTCTGAAATCGCTCCAACGAATCCAACATCATCTTACGAGGCATTACGGTTTTGCCATATTAATAATATAAATCATACTAACCTCAGTGGTAATAATAATATGCAAGTATCTAAACATAATATTTAATACATGCATATTATTATTATCACTGAGGTTAGTATGATTTATATTATTAATATGGAAAACTGTCATACCTTCGTAAGATGATCATGGAGTCGTTGGAGCGCTTTCGGACGTTGTCCATCTTCGATCGCAACTAACCAAAGAATTTGTTATCACGGGGTTAATATATCCAATCCACTGCTATCTAGATATTGTTATTTGATATTATCACAGCGATATTTAACAAATAAGAATATCTATATAGCAGCTTCTTTGGTTAGTTACGATTGAAGACAGACTAGGTCCGAAAGCGCTCTAACGAATCCAAGAACATCTTACGAAGGTATGACGGTTTTCCCTTATTTCTAATATAAATCAAATTATTTAAATTCAAGTTGTATTACACAGTTTTATACGTTTATAAAGTTTTATATACGTTTAAGTATATGTATATTCTAAGGTAAAATGGATAAACCAACAAAAGTCTCCACACAAATGAAGTTTTATTCAACGCGTTTCGAACACTTTGTGTTCATCATCAGGAAGACACCAAGGATGTGGTACTGACGAATTAGTCCAGTGAAAACAACTAGTAGGAAACAGATCCGTTGCGAAAGAGTGGGGATAGGCATTTAGGAGATAAGGTGACAAAAGGGCGGTGGTGTCTTCCTGATGATGAACACAAAGTGTTCGAAACGCGTTGAATAAAACTTCATTTGTGTGGAGACTTTTGTTTGGTTTATCCATTTTACCTCAGAATGAGTAAATACCACACTATTACGGATTGCACAACTAATGATTTATGTATATGTATATAAGTTTATTCATACGTTTATGATTTGAAACTTTTTTATACGTTTGTGAAACAATTTTAGGTATTGTCAGCGAACCGAATGAATTTGATTTTACAAGCAATAGTTTGATGAACCCCTGAATTAGAAGAACCAATGATACTGAATCCCCCCCTAACAATATAGAATTTCAAATAGGTGGCCTCTAACAATATAGAATTTCAAACAGGTGTTGTTACCAGTGAAAAAGAAGCCTGCTTCTGCCAGCTGTTCAGGAGTCTGGTGTATAGACCGAGGCCAATCAGTGAAGGATACCAGTCTAGACTCAAACGAAGAGAACGAAGGACTTGAAGGCAAACGATGACCTTGCACTCCTAGCCTCTCCATATCATCGTAGTTATCTCCAGCTAAACACAGTAATGTCAATCAAATTCAAAAGTAACTATTTTATATATATTTACATATATATAATATATCAATGATAAAATCACAATATGAAAAAGGGAAAGCATGACTAAGATCTTTCAACCGTGACAAGCGGTCTTCGTCAGAGTCAAAAACCCAAATGAACTGACTCTGACAAAGACTTTTGTTACGGTTGAAAGATCTTAGTCTTGTTTTCCCTTTTTCATATTGTGGTTTGATCATTGACTGTTATTTCACGTGTTTAAGTGTATATGTGAAATCTTTTATATATATATATATATAGTAGGTGTGTTCTCTAATCGGGGTTCGGTCATTTTGCCAGGATAAAAAATTAAACTCTCGTTGCCAACGTTTCGGTTTTATTTAAAACCTTTTTCATAGGCCTACAAACAAAGGATAATAAGAAATCACATATCAACATCAAACATATACACAATATGAAAATGGATTGTTACAACTTATGAATATTACAAGCAGAAATATTTCAGAGATACATAAAACAATATTACTTATTTTTTAAGTAAGAATAAGATTTTTTTAACTAAGAAAATGAAATTTACATTATTTAAAGGAACAACAATGTTAACCGGACAAAACCTTCGACTAGACTAATTAGATAGCATTACAAAATAGCCTATGAAAAAGGTTTTAAATAAAACCGAAACGTTGGCAACGAGAGTTTAATTTTTTATCCTGGAAAATTGACCGAACCCCGATTAGAGAACACACCTATTCTATCAAACGGTCGATATATTATTGAATCTGTTATATATATATATATATATTGTATGTTTTGTTATTGAGGGCTAGGTCATATAAAAGAAAATAAACTCCTTCCTAGGTCAACGTTTCGATGTATTTGAAAACAATCTACAACTCACATTGTGTTACTTCTCTATGTGAGTTGTAGATTGTTTTGGTAAATGTATTATAGTTCTTCCTTTAATTTTTAGCCCTGAAGATGATGTACAAATACATCGAAACGTTGGCCTGGGAAGGAGTTTATTTTCTTTTATATGACCTAGCCCTCAATAACAAAACATAGAATAGAATAGAAGAGGTCAAGAACAATTTATTGAGAATATATATACACGTATATATGCGAAAACAAGACTAAGATCTTTCAACCGTAAGAAGCAGTCTTCGTCAGAGTCAAAAACCCAACTGAGTTGGGTTTTTGACTGACGAAGACCGCTTCTTACGGTTGAAAGATCTTAGTCTTGTTTTCCCATTTCTTATTGTGGTTTGATCATTGATTGTTATTTCACATGTTTATGTGAAATCTTTATATATATGCAAATATATCATCATTAGTTTACCTTTGGTGTATCCTTTTTCAGTTCGAACAAAAATTCCAGAAGTACAACTAGGTTGGCCAGTAACTTGAGACAAAAGGAAGTTACACTTGGGGAAATGTCGTTGATGTTCTTTCAATGGTTCATCTCCACGTTCCCAATGCTCCACAATACCACCGCAAAAGGCACACTGAGCCTGATATTTTAACAGAAAAAAAAAGAACAAAAACAAATAAACCATTTGATCATTTCAGGTTTTTCAATATAGAGTGTACTTTAGGAGCCCCAGAGTTTACAGAGACAGACCTTTACACAGAGGTTATAAAGGTTTCCCTATTCTCCAGTAATTATTTTGGAGTCATTACTATTTCTTAAATGACAACTCATGCTTATATTGCAGTAATGTTTCTTTCAATATGTTTAATGGAGCCCCAGCGTTTACAGAGACGGACCTTTACACAGAGGTTATAAAGGTTTCCCTAATCTGCAGTAATGATTTTAGAGTCATTTCTTTTTCTTAAATACCAACTCATGCTTATATTGCAGTAATGTTTATTTCAATATAAGTTTAATGGAGCCCCAGCGTTTACAGAGACAGACCTTTACACAGAGGTTATAAAGGTTTCCCTACTCCTCAGTAAGGATTGAGTAATTTCTTTTTCTTAAATGGCAACTCATGCTTATATTGCAGTAATGTTCCTTTCAATATAAGGTTTAATTAGTTCTTGTTATATTCCTAGTTTGGGAGAAGACCAAACACTTCTTTGAGTCTAATAAATAAGACATTATTTACCTGAAATTATCAATTACAACAAAATCCATCCATGTTTACATTTTGAAATTATTAAAACAAATTAGTTTCATAAACATTTTGGCCATTGTTGATTTGTCAACTCTGAGGCTCCTAAACTCTCTTCTGTTTTTCCAACTTAACAATTATTATACATGCAAAAAAAAAGAGAATAAAACTCTTACCCTATCCCTGATTCCAGTATAAAAGAAACCAGAAGCTGCAAGTTTCTCAGGAGGAATGAAATCTACTGGCCAATCTTTAAAGGATTGTATTCGAAGAGTTTCAGACCTATATTCCTGCAATCTGGTATTATTAATACCAGAGTCTAGAAGAGATCTGTGCATCATTGTATTGTTATTTGTAACATTCTGTCGCATTCCATTAACTAAAGGCACATTACCAGAAAGAACAGGATTACGTATAAAAGGGCATCCAGAATCAAGAGCTCTATGTCTTGTTATAACAGCTACAGCTTTATCGCCAATATCCCAATCAGTAATTCTAACACCACAACTAAAGCATTGAACTTCTAAACCTTGCCCCATATAGTAAAAACCTGCTTTGGCTATTTTCCTCGGATCAACCCCAGCATTGGACGGCCAATTTTGAAAAGTTCTTAATCTGCTTTCCTCGAAATTCATTCTAATAATTAATCAACAAAAATGTACACAATTTCGATTTATAACAAAAAAAGTAACTTAAAGAAAGTAAATTTATGAAAAGCAGCGATCAAATTCGATGTTATACTTATTGTTATTTGTCATAATTATCACAAAACAAATCATTCGTAAGTTGATGCAATTAAAAACTGAAACAGATATTTAACAATTCCATCCCACTGTTTAACTCTGATAACAGATTTCACGACAACACTGCTGACAAGAAGGTCAAAAGATTATAACCTCAATGAATGGTTATTGCATTGGGTTTTTAAGTGTGTGTGACGTTTACATGAAAGCCAGCATTTTTTTCTTTCATGTTTTTTATATATATATATAAAAAATGAAATGTCATTACGAAGTTTTAGATGTTCCACGAAATGTAACATTTGATGAGCTTAAAAAGTCATATAAAAAGCTTGCACTTAAATGGCATCCTGATAAAAATCTCGATTGTGTTGAAGAAGCAAAAGAGAAGTTTCAATTGATTCAACAAGCATATGATGTACTTAGCGATCCGCAAGAAAGAAGCTGGTATGATAATCATAGAGAATCAATACTTAAAGGAGGTAGGGAAAGTAAAGATTACGAAGATAACTCCTTAAATGTTTATCAGTATTTTACAACAACATGTTATAAAGGTTATGGAGATGATGAAAAAGGTTTTTATAGTATTTTTAGAGAAGTTTTTAATATAATTGCTTCTGAAGACTTAGACGCTGTTTCAGATAGTGAAAGTGATTTTGATGTACCTTCATTTGGAAACTCAACTAGTTCATATGATGATATTGTACATCCTTTTTATAGTTATTGGCAAAGTTATTCTACAAGAAAATCATATGCTTGGCTTGATCATTTTGATATTAGAAGTGCTCCTAATAGAAGAGTTGTTCGTTTAATGGAAAAAGATAATAAAAAGTTAAGAGATAAAGCAAGAAGAGAAAGAAACGAAGAAGTAAGAGCTTTAGTTTGTTTTGTTCGTAAACGAGATAAAAGAGTACAAGAACATCGTAAATTATTAGAAGAAAAAGCCCAACAAAATACAAAAAAAGCGAAAGAACTTAGAATGCGTCAAGTTAAAGAAAGACTTGAAGAAATAGCATCACAGAAAGAAACTCAATCAGAATGGGCAAATTTTTCAAATTTTGAACAAGAATTAAAAGATATTGAATCTCAATTAGCTGCTGATTTTAATGATAAATCATCAGATGTTGATGAAGACAATGCAAATGATTCACTTTATTGTACAGCTTGTAATAAAGTTTTTAAAACTGAAAAAGCTTTTTCAAATCATGAAAAATCGAAAAAACATCAGGAAAATGTTTATTTAATTCAGTTCATTAGTAATGAAAATGATGATTCATCTAAAGCTGATATTTCCAATGATGATGATGTAGAAAATGATTTGTCTTCTTTTAACGATGATGATAATAATGATGATTTGACTAGCGATCTTTATTGTGAAACATGTAATATCTTATGCGATGATGATGATGATTTTTTGATTCATAATTCATCAGAAAGTCATATTAAAAAGTTAAAAGAATTTGAAAGGCTTCAAGATGTTAGTAGTGATTCAGATATTCCTAAAAGTAATCAACAAAAAAATCAGAAAAAGAAAAAAAACGCTTATTTATCATCAATTAATGATTCTGATGATGGAATTGAAAATGGTTTGAATTTTATTAATAATAAAAGCAGTGATGATGATAGTGATTTTAAACTAAGTAATAAAAAAACAAAGAAAAAGAAAGTGAAAGATAAAAAGAAGATGACAAATGATGATAAACCTAAAGAAGTGGCTAAAGATGAAATAACTACACAAGAAGATATAGAAAAAAGTAGTATTGTTGAAAATAAGTGTAAAGTTTGTGAATCAAGTTTTAAGTCAAAAAATGAACTTTTTAAGCATATTAAATCATTGGGACATGCTGCGCCTCTGCCAGAATCAAGTGCTGTCAAATCGAGTAGGAGTAGACGAAAGAAATAGTTGTATAAATATAATTTATTATATGCATTTTGTTAGTACCATATTGTTCATACTGTCTGGTTCATACCCATGTCTACTTAATACCTTTGTATACCCAGTACCATATTCTAGATACTGTCTGGTTCATACCCATGTCTCGTAATACCCAGTACCCCATATTCATACTGTCTGGTTCGTACCCATGTATACCCAGTACTACATTCTAGATACTGTCTGGTTCATACCCATGTCTACTTAATGCCCAGTACCCTATCTACATACTGTATGGTTCATACCCTTGTCTACTTAATACACATGTAAATCCAGTACTACATTCTCCATACTGTCTGGTTCATACCCATGTCTACTTAATGCCCAGTACCCTATCTACATACTGTATGGTTCATACCCTTGTCTACTTAATACACATGTAAACCCAGTGCTACATTCTCCATACTGTTGGTTCATACCCATATCTACTTAATACCCATGTATACCCAGTACTCATTCTCCATACCGTCTGGTTCATACCCATGTATACCCAGTACTATATTCTCCATGCCGTCTGGTTCATACCCATGTATACCCAGTACTACATTCTCCATACTGTTTGGTTCATACCCATGTCTACTTAATGCCCAGTACCCTATCTACATACTGTATGGTTCATACCCTTGTCTACTTAATACACATGTAAACCCAGTACTACATTCTCCATACTGTCTGGTTCATACCCATGTCTACTTAATGCCCAGTACCCTATCTACATACTGTATGGTTCATACCCTTGTCTACTTAATACACATGTAAACCCAGTACTACATTCTCCATACTGTCTGGTTCATACCCATGTCTACTTAATGCCCAGTACCCTATCTACATACTGTATGGTTCATACCCTTGTCTACTTAATACACATGTAAACCCAGTACTACATTCTCCATACTGTCTGGTTCATACCCATGTCTACTTAATGCCCAGTACCCTATCTACATACTGTATGGTTCATACCCTTGTCTACTTAATACACATGTAAACCCAGTACTACATTCTCCATACTGTCTGGTTCATACCCATGTCTACTTAATGCCCAGTACCCTATCTACATACTGTATGGTTCATACCCTTGTCTACTTAATACACATGTAAACCCAGTACTACATTCTCCATACTGTCTGGTTCATACCCATGTCTACTTAATGCCCAGTACCCTATCTACATACTGTATGGTTCATACCCTTGTCTACTTAATACACATGTAAACCCAGTACTTTATTCTCCATACTGTCTGGTTCATACCCATGTCTACTTAATATACAGTACTACATTCTCCATACCGTCTGGTTCATACCCATGTATACCCAGTACTACATTCTCCATACTTCTGGTTCATACCTATGTCTGCTGAATACCCTTGTATACCCAGTATCACATTCTACATACCCTTTGATTCATACCCATGTCAGCATTGGTTTATGTTGCTGAAGAAGTCTTTAATGTGTTCTTTAAAATGTTGTTTTAAACTTTGCCCCGTATACATATATATCTTGTTAAGCAAATATTAAGTAAAAAAAAAATGAAGTTTTTAAAGTCAATGATACATTTGGCACCTCTTCCAGAATTAACTGCTGTCAAATTGTATGAAAGTCGAAGAAATGATATCTCTTTATCGTAATTTATTATTGATGAATTCATTACTAAAAGAGGACAAGAACATCCTGTTAAGTTTTTACAGAAACCATGTGCTGAATTTATAAACAATAGATTATTTTAAATTTTATTGAAAGTCGATTTTAACGTTAATTAGAGTAAATAATCTCATATTGATTGGTGGTATGTCAGTTGAAAGGATAACGCGACAAGATTTCCTTTAATATATGTATATATATATATATATATATCTGATTGGTTGATGCGGGACCAAATAAGGTTGACTCATTTTTTTCAGTTGAAGGCTTCTAGCTCTCATCGAAGTCACGTACAGCGGTTCTTCTCTTCCATGAAGTCATCTCCGCCGACACAGCAAATAGTATAAGGGCTCGCACTCCTTCAGAAAATAAACAGTTGCCGTGCGATGTCGACTTTTCCACTTCGAGTTTTCCCGGTCCGGTCTTGAAAAAAGCCATAAGTCTGCCACTGCTATCTTGTTAAGACTGGTCACAGCATGATGAACCCGCTGCCGGCCTGCCAGGAAAGGATAAGGGCTCACACTCCCTCAGGAAACACAAATACTGGCGTTGGGCATTGGCCCCACCATGCGGCGAGGTCTCATTAGTTGTATTCTTGGTTGGTGGGTTGGTTGTTGGTGTTTGAACGGCTATTGTTGGTGTTAAATGGATGTTGTTGTGAACTGGTAGAGACTGGTTGCTGCGCGATGAAGCCGCTGTCGTCCTGCCAGGACGACATATATATATATATATATAAAGATTTCACATAAACACGTGAAATAACAATCAATGATCAAACCACAATAAGAAATATTGTGGTCACTTAGTGTTGTTTTCCCATTTCTTATTGTGGTTTGATCATTGATATATATATATAAGCAGAAACTCTATCCTGTAAATTTATAATTGTAAATAAACTTTTCTTAGTTTTATTATATAAAAAATTGTTATTATTTCAAATACTAGGAAAGTATATCTTTCATATATATATATATATATATATATATATATATATATATATATATATGAAATAATATATTCGTCAAATAGAAACAAAATTAAAATTTATCAGTACTTGGTCAGTTCTTCAGGTTCAAATTAAATACTCACTGCCAACGTTTCGGTTTTTATTTAAAATCTTTTTCATAGGCCTACAAAATAGAGAAAATATAAAAAATAATTCAATCAAACGTACATAAAAAGTACGATTAGTTACTATTAAGAAATTACAATAGATATATTGACAATAGGTTAGTAACATAACTTATAGAAGTTTAAATTTTTTTTTAAAAAACAGAAAAACTCAAATATTACATTAAAGATTATTATATAAGAGAAAAATCTTTAATAAAGAACAATCTTGAATTGAAGAAAAGGTTTTGAAATTTGGAGAAACATTCAACGAAGTTAAGTAAAATGAAATTAGATATAACTTTTTAAATATATATATATATACAAAACTAAAGGTTATCTGGACTCTGTTAGTTCTTCAGGTTCAAATTAAACTCTCATTGCCAACGTTTCAGTTTTTATTTAAAACCTTTTTCATAGGCAGAAGTATACATTTTGAAATAGAAAAACTAAGTATTATATTACAAATTATTTTACAAAGAAAAATAGTCTATGGATTTCAATAATAACTGTAGTCTGAATGATCACGTGGCAATGAGAGTTTAATTTGAACCTGAAGAACTGACCGAGTCCCGATAAACTTTAGTTTTGTTTTTATTCAACGGTCGATACTTTTCAATATTTATATATATATATATATATATATAAAGATTTCACATAAACACGTGAAATAACAAACAATGATCAAACCACAATATGAAATGGGAAAACAAGACTAAGATCTTTCAACCGTAACAAGCGGTCTTACTCCCTATGATGGTTGAAATTAACATTAAACATTTTTCCAATATAGATATTTTTTTTTTTAATAACCATGAATTTTATAAATAAACTAGCAAATGTACCCGTCTTTGACGGAATCAAAAATTCTATTATACTTGGTATTCCAACATATCAATTATAGTATTATTCTAATACTATAATTAGAAATTATAGAATAGTAGAAAAGACCATTATTAGTACAGTGTTAAACAAATGCCTCTGTATACACTACATTAGCTGTCTGTCCTTCAGGTTCATGGAAGAACAATCAGTTGAAACCTCTGACTATTGAGCAAGTAAACTACAGTTGACCATGTGAGAAAAACTTGGTTTCGCTAACTTGAATTCCTGCGTTAGATAAAGTCTCCCTTTGCGACTTAGTTAACGTCATTGCGAAATAGACTCTGAGGGGACCTTGCAATCATTTGAATGGAAACAGACAGTCGTTCGGAAGACTCCCCAATACCACATCCAGTCATTATGTCCGCCTCTATGGCATATCTGTGTAGAGCACGAACTCAGAGTCGTGTCCCGTTGCACAGTTTTTGGGTCACTCATGTTTCGTAACATGAAATTTGTTACTGCTATAAATTGCAGCATCATTGGTGCTCCTACTTTAAGTTTTTACTCATGAGCAGGCAGTCCAGGAGAAATAAATTCAGAGTCAAGAAATTCAATTAGATAATGAACTGCTTCTTCATCACTAATCCAATCTCTTTACTGACTTGTAAGTTCTTTCCTCGGCTTCATATAGCGTAAGAACTTGTTTGTTGATTTTTCCTCCCTGTTCATATTAAGAGTTGAGAATTGCTCGTTTACAAAACATTTATTCTCAATAGATAGTACATCCTTAACTCTGTGAAACACCATTTCAATGATGTCAAATACGCAATATATTCATGTGCTCAATTGAAATTAAAATCAACTAACAATACCTACTTGCCACACCTGTGTATTTTCAAAACAAACTTGTCTGTGAAGTTAGGAAAATACAGCTAAAAGCCCCATAACTTCGCTTCTGTACTGAATTAATAATCTATTTAGAGCCCATATTTTAAGTTAGGCACACACAAATCCAGTGTCAATGTTTCAGCTCGCTATGTCTTATGGTGGCTGAGTTTACTTGTGACAAACATTTTTGCGTTAAACGTCCATAACTTCACTTCTACGTTGAATTTCCAATCAACTCATAGCCTATATTTTAAGTTAGACCTACACAAATCTACTGTAAAAGTTTCAGCTTTATATGTCTTATGGTAGCTGAGTTTACCTGTGACAAAGTTTTGCGGACAAACCGACAAACCGACAAACCGACAAACCGACAAACCGACAGAAATTTTTCTAAGGGTGGATTCGGTTTCTCCAATGTATGAAACGTAAAGAAAACTTGAAATGAGTCAGTTCTAAGCAATGTACAGACAAAATCATTATTTTATTTATAAAGATTTTGTTTTCGACCAGACTATTTCCAAGTGTGGAGGTAAATTCATTTTACTATTAATTTTATTAATAAAAATTAATAGTTCAACAAAAAAAAAAGTTATCCGACCCTTGGCCTAGACAAGATGGTGAAACGTATATTTGTGGTTGAAATATACGTGAAATCTAAAACATTTGGAAAATTATCATAATAGAGGTTGTTTGTGGTTAGTAATCTCTGATACATTATCAGTTTGTGATTTTTTTTTTATAAACACTGCACAAAGTTAAGCAACACTATTACCTTTCAATTTAAAAATCTAGTGTACAATTCTTTTGTTGCCTAATAACTGTATGTATACAGCTTATGCTTCCATTATAAACATCTTTTTCTTCAAAATGTTTAAAAAAAAATTTCTTTAAAAGAAATGATAATATCAAAAAATAATAAACAAAAACTGAAATAAATGAATGAAAGAAAAAAATAAATCTAAATGGACATGTATTCTTAAAATGTTTAGTTTAGAAAAAATGAATTATTCATTGATTAATTTTGGAATACATTATTGTTATATTTTAATTCAATTACGAGAAGGCGTTTGTTCTTATCTAGTAGTTCATTAATTTCTAGAGTAGTGACTTTTCGTATTGATGGGGGTTAAACTGAGATCCTAGTTCTTATGATTACTGAACTCTTTCGTATTTTTGTTTGGTGCCGAATAGGTTTTGATGTCTTGATTTATTTACTTGACTATAAGAATTTGTTTAGTAGCTATATTTTAGAGGTACAAAATTAAATTTGTGATTTAGACATTAAAATGATTTTTAAGTGCACGCTACATTTTAGGGGCGCGTGAAAACTTAATCAGATTGTTTTTAAGTTATTTAAATTTTAGAAAATTATCTACAATGTGGTCGGGGAATTCTCAAAATTCGGACTCCTATCCAACACAATGGGCACTGAATCCATCTGCTTATGCAAATTTGCCTAGTGAACAAGGTATTAAGCTTTTCTTGTACATTATTGATTTTATAAAGAATTTATTTACAGTTTATGTATTTCACAGTTTCTACTTTTATTAAGAATTAGGCTATATGAAGATAAGTTGTTTTAACTTACGCCCTAGATAGCCATTTTTTTATTGTACTGTTGGCTTCTGTTTTACTTGAGATGATAACTTAAGAGTTATTTTTGAAGAATATTTATTTTTTTATGTTTAGAATCATCTAGTAATTCATAAGTTGTATTCACTGACATGTATATCGTTATAACATTGTTCGGAATGTAGTAATAGAATACATTCATAAAAATAACTGAAATCTAAACATTAATACTAATTCAGTTAGTATAACAACTGAATTTATTATGTTATATATGCCCTTTCGTCAAGATATTTTAAAACGTTTTCTTTATATTGTACTGTGTATCATAAATGCTGGCTGTACAATGTTATCACTTTTTTTTTTTAATATTTTGTTGTAGAATAACTATTGGATCATGATTCTAGTATATTCTATGATTGAAAAGTAATATTATTTTTATTTGAGTTCCTTGTTGATGAAAAAGGTTTCAAGTGAAACTCTGAGAAAAAAAATTTACTGTTCAAGAAAAATGTTTTTCAGGCGATTGAAACAAAACTGGAATCAAAGATTCAGTGAACCTCAAGTTTAATTTTTGCAGATAAGCACTGCCATTTACTTTAATTCGATAATGTTAAAAAATAGTTGTTCAGATAAGTTCGGAGTTAAAATTGTGAATCTGTAAACACAAACTTGATGTAACTTTACAAAGTACGGACCTTTGAACTTCTTGTTCGCTTTATTAATTAGGTAATTGTAATGTTTCAAGTTAACTGAATGCATAAACTATTTAAAAATCGAAACACAACAAATAATTCGTTACAATAGTACAAAGGCAACAATTCTATTATACTTCCAGTTTAGGAGAGGGGTTTATGAGCCCCAGAGTTGATAAATCAACAATGGCCAAAATGTTTGTAAAACTAATATATTTTAATAATTTCAAAATGTAAATATGGATGGATTTTGTTGTAATTGATAATTTTAGGTAAATAAAGTCTATTTATTAGAATCAGAGAAGTGTTTGGTCTTCTCCCAAACCAGGAATATAGCAAGAACTAATTAAACTTATATTGAAATAAACATTACTGTAATATAAGCATGAGTTGCCATTTAAGAAAAATAAATGGCTCCAAAATAATTACTGGAGAGTAGGGAAACCTTTATAACCTCTGTGTAAAGGTCAGTCTCTGTAAACGCTGGGGCTCTATTAAACTTATATTGAAATAAACATTACTGCAATATAAGCATGAGTTGGCATTTAAGAAAAAGAAATTACTCCAAAATCATTACTGGAAAGTAGGGAAACCCTTATAACCTCTGTGTTAAGGTCCTCTGCAAACGCTGGGGCTCCTAAAGTACACTCTAGCCTAGTTTCAAGTTAACTGAACGCATAAACTGTTTGAAAATCGACACATAACAAAGAATTTGTTACAATAGTACAAAAACAGCAGTTCTGGTGTACTTACAGTTTGTATATCCATTAATAAGTGACGTTAAATATAAATTCTTTTTTTAAAAAGACTTAGATTTTCCACTATTCATTTAGTTTTCTAGTAAATCTATCAAGGGGGAAACAGATTTTACTAACACCCTTTTTCCTATATCTTTACTATGCTTTTCCCTTAGTTTGATTTTGGCAGTTAACAAGTTTGGAGACTTTTCGTGGATGACAAGGCTAAAAAAAAAACTGAAATCCCAAAAAAGAGGATAACAGTGAAGGAAAACTAACTCCATTCAATCAACATTATATAATATGTCAGAAATAAAATATTTATTGAAATAAAAGAAGTTTGTCCTATAAATGTATATTCTTTTCATTGCAAAAACGCTTCGTATTTTTAAGTTATGATTTAAATTATGTTAGTTTGATCAGAAGCATTGTTTTTAGAGGAACAAACATTACTTATCTAAATAATTTATAAATCCTGTAATTCAAGTATGTCTTATATTTTCACCCGTATTTTTCAGTATACATATTTTATTACCATGTTTTAGTAAAATAGATATTTTCGAAGTTTGGACTTGATAATTTTTGGGTCACAAAAATTTATAATTGAAAAATAGATATTTGTTGATATACAGGTACTACTCGTTTAATGACGTTAATTCGGACCAACGACGTTATCGTTAAGCGAAATCGTCGTTAAAAGAATGTGTGTACATATGATCAAACCACAATATGAAATGGGAAAACAGGACTAAGATCTTTCAACCGTAACAAGCGGTCTTTTTCAGAGTCAAAAACCCAACTGAAGCACTAGATCCCATTTCATATTGTGGTTTGTTATTTCACATAAATATTTTGATTGTTTTTTTTTATTTTGTATTTTATTTCAGCATGTTCCACTGTGTATTACATGCATCATCGTCAAATTGTACGCAATACGTCATTAACATGACATTAACATATGCAATACTTCTTTCATTAACACTACAAAGTACTTATTTTAACTTATTTACATTCATTCATAATTCAACAATTAATTATCTTTTTCTTAAATATCTATGCTATACAAAAATTTTAGAAATTCCTTATAATAAACTTTTTTAATTAATGAGGAAGGCCTAACGGGCCACTCCTCTCCACACACCAAGACCTTACGTATGAGAGCCAGTCTTTGTGGTTCCCTCAAACAGCAATCGTACACCAAGTGTCTAGGTAGGAGATTGGGGTGTCTTCGCGTTACATGGGCATGATGGACTAGGAGCTAGTTTCAACCTGCTAAGGTATTGTTTAAATGGCCCATTGGTATTTCATTATTTTGATTGGTATTTCACGTGTTTATGTGAAATCAGCCAAAAAGTTAATAGTTAGCATACCATACACTCTTTTTTTCTTTTTTTAAAACTTAGTCGATACATATATATCAGTCTTGCTTATTGTTATATATATCAAGAATTTTTATTACAAAAATTACAAAATTAATTACAAAATTTTAAAAACCAGGGCTACCTTAGATAGTATTGCCCTAAGAAAATGTTCAGTTGAGTCGTAGTTCCGCTTGCGTCGTCTTAATTCCGGAAGAATTATGATAAACGAATATTGGACCAGTCAGTAGGGCCGTCGTTATTCTGAGTTGTCGTTAAGCGAGGAATACCTGTATTTTCATTTGACACTTTTTTTCTTTTTTTATCGTTGTTTTGGTGTAGCATGAAACAGTAAAACACCTTTAAACGAGTGTTTTATCTATTTTGTAGTCCTGAAGATGACTATAAATATAGAGGAAACGTTGGCTTAAAAGTGCTTGACTTTAGAGCAAACCTTGGTAAATAATTTAAAATAGTATTGAATGTATGTGGTTGGGATGAGATAATATTGTATTTTTATTTAAAATATAATTTGATAAGGATGTTTAAATTTGGTTTTGTTTATAGTGGACTGGGCGAGTTTGGCTCAGCAATGGATAAGGATGAAGGAATCCATGCCGGAGACACCTGCAACTGAAGTGCCGAAACCGGCTTTGGCTCCTGCTGATCCGGTTATGGCTCCAGCGGTACCAGTGCCGGGTCCACAAGCTGAACCGGCTCTAGCCAGCTGGTCTTCAACTCATGGTAAACTGGTGCTTGTGAAGCAGGCAGAGGTTTTGTCTTGAAATGTCGAGGTTTAGCCGAGAAGGTTCTGTTGCAGAAGGTTGGTGGGGTAGCGGTGGCGGTGGTGGTGGAGGACTGGCTGGCTGGGGCGGCGATGGTGGTGGTGGTGGTGGCGGCCCTGGCGGAGGCTGGCCAGGCTGGCAGGAGGCAGTAAAGCCGCCTCCACCAAGCGCTGCTGCTGCTGTACCCCCTGTTGTTGCTTCTGGTGGTGGTGGAGCAAGCGCGACAACTGCGGTGTCCATGCCAATACCTCCGCACCAAGTCTATCAGTTTGCCCCTGAGAATGCCACGCCCCCTCCTCCGCCTGTGTACCAGCCCCCGTACCAGTCTGACTCCAACCACCAGTACCACAACTCTGCCAGTACTCAGGTGACCGACAAACAAAATATTTGACATATTTTTGTAATACTGAGTATACTGTTATTTATTCTTATTGTTTAACCGATCCCCTAGCTGGTGATAACATCAGCTGTTTACCATCTTCTTGTTTGATCGGTGATTCTACAGATTCTACGTTGGAAGTCATAAATGTTGCCCTAACTCAAGTGTGTTTATAGAGTAGGGATCTATAACGAGTACCTGACATCATACAGGCTCGGGACCGACGGCTTAACGTCCTCTCCGATGGACGACGTATTCAGATTTATTCGCCTCCCACGTGAATTAATTGAGGACCACGTAGGGAACGAAGCCCGGACTACCAGTTCAGGGGCGAGTACGTTAACCTCTGAGCTAACCTGGTCACTCTTGATTTACTGATGTGGGCTGGTGAATAAATCTGAGCACGTCGTCCTTCGGAGAGGTTTCGGCCCCAAGTCTTTGGGGTAGAAGTACTCCTGCGAGCAGCTGCAGCTGACTGAGCGAACATATCGAAACCAAGTGCACTGGTTCAGAGGCGGTTTGAGACCCACCCAACCAGTGCACTTGGTTTCCCTCGCTTGTCTCTCCTGAAGACACTTCAAATCGAAAAGTAGAGATTGTAAGTGTATTTGTAACAAATACAAAGGGACTGCGAGCCCTTCTCTCTTCCTGGCATGAAGACAGCCGCTCCACTGTTTAGTTTCCAGTCTCCACGAGACGACAACTACAGAACTTTGGATCTAATTGGAGCCGCACCGGAGGACGTCCAAGTGGGGAAGCTGACACCGCAGCACAACAGTTTTGTTTTACGAGGGACTGTGAGCCCTCCAATATCTGTCATGCCGGTGGGAGTGACTTCATGGAAGAGCTTCACTAAGTAAAGGCTTTTGTTAGAGCCGGAAACAATACAGTCCAAAATGGAAAACTATTCGATCAAAAAAAGCCAATCATATATATACAGTTGATAAAAAGATTTCACATAAACAAGTGAAATAACAATCAATGATCAAACCACAATAACAAATGGAAAAACAAGACTAAGATCTTTCAACCGTAACAAGCGGTCTTCGTCAGAGTCAAAAACCCACTGGAGTCAACCCAAATCAGTTGGGTTTTTGACTCTGACGAAGACCGCTTGTTACGGTTGAAAGATCTTAGTCTTGTTTTCCCATTTTCTTATTTTGGTTTGATCATTGATTGTTATTTAACGTGTTTATGTGAAACCTTTTTATATATGAATAGATATATATAGTTTTGTATTAATTGGTGGTGTTTAATTGTTTATTAGGGATACTGGATGGGGAGTGGGGACGGGAGCAAGGAGTGGTCTGGCGGGAGTGGAGGGGGCTCCGGAGTGCAGCACGGTGCCAGATCCAAGCGCTCCCAGCACCATCACTACCACCAGACGACAGACGTCGTGTCTCCTTCCCATGGACAGCCTATGGCTCCGACTATAGGTAATAACCTGTTTTATCATTATATCGCGCACCCAGCTTTTCAGTCAAATCGTAGATCAATAAAATCAAAAACAGACTGAGCCTTTTTAACGTGAAAGCTCTTTTGCCGCATCTCAGGAGCAACAAGCTCTAAGCCGAGTATAGGGCAAACATAGCCTCCGAGATACGCCCGAGGTGTGGAGCACGCTATAGGTAGGTTAGGTTAGGTTGCAGTGGCAGTTCCACAAGGGAACACACGTAGGCCAAGCATTGGCCCTTTGTGATACCACACAATGAAGATTTATTCTACAGTGGGAGTCCTACATTTTGCCTAACTCAAATGTATTTAGAGTAGGGATCTTTAAACGAGTACCTGACATAGCACAGGCTCGGGACCGACAGTTTAGCGTCCTTCTCCGAGGGACGACGTGCTCAGATTTATTCACCTCCCGCGTGAATAAATCGAGGGTCAGGTGAGGATCGAACCCCGGTGCTATCAGATCAGAGGCGAGCACGTAACCACTGAGCTAGCCTGACCCCCACGCTATAGGTAATAACCACTCTTGATCCCTATGCTTACCTAGCGTCACCTTTCTTTATGCAAGTTGTTTTCACTTTTCAAGTCATGTTGTCCTTTTTGCTTTTTGCTTTGTTGAAACTCGCGTGATTTGCGTATAGCCCATGTTACTAAACTCTCACCGATAAGACTTGTGGATCATTCACGTTACAAAAACAACACAATCCCCCAATCCCCTTCCTGAAGTCTCTGGAATAGAAATTTATTGTTCTGATAAGCAACTTTATATAAAACTAGCTGACTCAGCGAACTTCGTACTGCCAACTCTTAGTGAATGTCGTGTTACCTTTAGCCTTTTTAACATACATGTCATGTACATTTATACTTGTACAAATTACTAAGTATTTTTCAACTCGTGAACACCCAACGTACAGATTTCCTTGTGAGAAGCATGGATTTATCAAATTTAATACACATACTTGCAATGATTGTCCCCGTGTTTTGTTAATGGTCATTGCAAAGACTAGTCGTACAGAAAAATGTAGACGTTTGAATTTGTAGATAAAAAAGCTAATGAAATGGTCTCTACATATAAAAATTTAATGGTAGAAACAACGCGTTTCGAATACGTAGTGTTTCGTTAAACAACGAAACGCGTTGTTTCTACCATTAAATTTTTATATGTAGAGACCATTTCATTAGCTTTTTTACCCTACAATGAGTAAATACCACATAATAACTGATTGCACTGCGTTAGAATTAATATCATTATTAAAACAATATATTTAAATGTTTTTAATATTTATATTTGTGTAAATTAAGAGTAGAATATGAGGTTGTAGAACCAATAAGAGTTTTTACCATAAGGTTTTCAGTTCTATTGAGTTTGATAGCATAGAGTTTTTGATTTTATGTTTTTGATTTTAACATGATGTGTTTATTACAATAAATTCTTCAGTTCGATTGAGTGTAGGGTTTGTCGATTTTTAAAAACCGGTTTTTTTGGAGCAAATTATGAAATTCGAAAACAGTTTTTTAAGTAGAAAATATCGGTTTTCAATGTATGAATAACACTTAAAAAAAAATTTGAAAATGACAAATGTAGCCAAATGTACCAGATTGATGAAAACACTGTTGCAAGTGGTTTGGTTCTTGGAATCATATCGGTCCGATTTAATAATATGGTTATAAAATAATGTAGTTATTATAAAAATATGAAAATATATTGTTTTTATTTATTCGAACCCTTTGCTGAATAAGTCGTTTCACTATTATAGAAATATTTACATCCTTATATGAGAAAATTATGCATAAACAAAGAAGTTATTTAATCCTGGTCAACTATTATTTCTTTGTTCTACTAAATTTCATAAAAAAAAATTTACTATTAATAAAATTGAACAGTAAATAATTTCAGTCAAAAACTGCTTTTTATCACTCTAAATTTTTTGTTCGAATTGCAGAATATTCGGGCAAAAAAATTTTTTTTATAAAAATTTGAAACCGGTTTTCTGGAAAAATTACTATTCGAAAACCGGTTTTCTAAAATTTTTTTTTTTGTATAAACTTTAGTTGAGTGAGATAATAGAGGGTTGGGTAGGTATGTGTGGTTTGTTTTTGATTTGTTTAAATTTATAGATGCTGTTAAAAGGAAGCAGTTACCAGCTTGGATAAGAGAGGGCTTGGAGAAGATGGAAAGAGAAAAATTGAAAAAGCTGGAAAATGAAAGGAGTTTGCGTCAACTTGGGTCTTCAGAGAATACAACTGGTCTTCTTATAGAGGAGGACGAGGAACGGGCGGATATCAACGGAGCTGCCTCTGTGGAACCAGTATCAGCCAATCATAAATATGTCAGTACAGTAAACACTTACTTTTTGCTGATAATATAGGGACCAAAGACACCCGAGAAAAGCGAAAATCTGCAAATAATGGACGCGCCTTTATATAAAAGCCTCTAAAGCTCAAACAACGACCTTTCCAACAGAGAGAGAATCCTGACCTTACTGAATGCTGTACTGTGTTGTAAATAAAAATGAAAATAAAAAGAAAAAAATTACGTATTTTAATTAATAAATATATTAATAATAATAAATTAAGAAATACAGTACAGTAAACGCTAACTTTTCGCGGATAATATAGAGACCAAAGACACCCGAGAAAAGCGAAAATCTGCAAATAATGGACGCGCCTTTATATAAAAGCCTCTAAAGCTCAAACAACGACCTTTCCAACAGAGAGAGAATCCTGACCTTACTGAATACTGTACTGTGTTGTAAATAAAAATGAAAAACAAAAAGAAAAAAATACGTATTTTAATTAATAAATATTAATAATTAATCAATATATTAATAATAATAAATTAAGAAATACAGTACAGTAAACGCTAACTTTTCGCAGATAATATAGGGACCAAAGACACCCGAGAAAAGCGAAAATCTGCAAATAATGGACGCGCCTTTATAAAAGCCTCTAAAGCTCAAACAACGACCTTTCCAACAGAGAGAGAATCCTGACCTTACTGAATACTGTACTGTGTTGTAAATAAAAATAAAAAACAAAAAGAAATAATTAATAAAAAAAAATACATCTTTACCGACTATAAGAGAGATCTTTCTTAGAGTCGGTATTATACCTGTATACTATAGTATATAGTATACTGAATACTATAGTATATATAGTATACTATAGTAGAATTATACCTGTAATATACTGTAAAGTAAATAATAATGCAAGTAAATAAATAAAAAAAATTGTAACTATCCTTTATTTTAATTTATAGATGAAAAGTCCTATTTTTTGACTTTTATTTTTTGATATTTTTATTATTCTCTTGTTACAATTCATTTTGTTTTAATATTTTTCATTAATTTTTAGTCCTTATTTGAATATTTTTTAATAGCTTTTATTAACCTTTAACTTAATACCGTAGAATATATTTTGACCCAACAAGTCACTGATTGTTTGATATCTTTCTCGATCGTACAAAAAGAATCCTGTATATTTTCTCCTCTAATACTAACTACTATACTTTTTCATTACGAGTTGTATTTTTTTTATTTTTTACTGCAATTACTGTTGAATATTTTTTTTTTAATTTTTTACTGCAACTGATTTTAACTACAGTTGAATATTTCTTTATATTTTTTTTATTTTTAATTGAACATTTCAGAACCCCCAGAAAACTGAACCGCGAACTAGTGAGGGTTGTATCGCAATAAATCAAAACCATTGTCCAGTTTATCTGGTATTATTATCTGGTACCCATTTTAGTAATAGACGAAAATTGTGGCTCATTTATTATCTGGTACCCATTTTAGATTTAGACGGAAATTGTGGCTCATTTATTATCTGGTACCCATTTTAGTAATAGACGAAAATTGTGGCTCATTTATTATCTGGTACCCATTTTAGTAATAGACGAAAATTGTGGCTCATTTATTATCTGCTACCCATTTTAGTAATAGACGAAAATTGTGGCTCATTTATTATCTGGTATCCATTTTAGATTTAGACGGAAATTGTGGCTCATTTATTATCTGGTACCCATTTTAGTAATAGACGAAAATTGTGGCTCATTTATTATCTGGTACCCATTTTAGTAATAGACGAAAATTGTGGCTCATTTATTATCTGGTACCCATTTTAGTAATAGACGAAAATTGTGGCTCATTTATTATCTGGTACCCATTTTAGTAATAGACGAAAATTGTGGCTCATTTATTATCTGGTACCCATTTCAGTAATAGACCTAGAATTTTAACTGCGAACTAATTTTTTTTTCTTTTTGTCAAATCACAAACTATATATATTTGTAAGTTTTTGGATTAAAAAAAAATTAATATTTAAATATGTTGTTTTAATATTGATATTAATATGAAATTTTAAATTCTGAAAACATGCTAAATTCTAAATGCTAATTCTGGTTTCATAATTTTTGTTTTTTTGTTTTTAAATGGCATTTAAAAAAAAATCGTTTAGCATTTAAATATATTCATGCATTTCGTCATTACCACAGAGGTTAGTATTATTAATATTAAACAAATAATATACCGTCTTACCTCGTACACTGCTGTTGTAGCTCTCAAACCGGTTTCGGGTTTCATCCATCTCCAACAAGAACTGATTTTTCAAGTTCATAGAATGGAGTTCTTAAGGATTTTGGTCATAAAAATTCAACTCCTGATTATATTTATATTAGAAATAGGTAAAACCGTCACTAAGAAGACCTTGTTACGAGATATGACGGTTTTACCTATTTCTAATATAAATCATACTAACCTCAGTGGTATTAACAATATGCATGTATTCCTGATTATATGCCAACGTTTCGCCAAAAGTTGTTTGACATTTTCAAGGCTAAAAAAAAAAAAATTTATTGACGATTTATTTCTTGCTCTAAGTATATGGTTAATAAATTGTTTTTTTTTTTAGCCTTGAAAATGTCAAACAAGTTTTGGCGAAACGTCGGCACATAATCAGAAGTTGAATTTTTATGACCAAACATCCTCAAGAACCCCTTCTGTGAACTTTAAATATATTATATATATTGTTTTAATATTGATATTATTATGGAATTCTAAATTCTAAATGCTAATATGCTCATTTTTGGTTTTTGTATTTTAAATTACTCTTTAAAGATCCCCTAGTCTAAATATACCTGTGTTATTCAAAGTTTTACGACCCCTCCAATGTAGAATCAATGTTTATTGTGTGTTTCCTTGTGAGTTAACAACTGTAACCTAACCTAACCTAATACAACCTTCTAAAAATCCACTCTCAAATTGAAAGCTAATAGCATAGTTTATGTACATCGTTTCAGTTACTGTGATTCCATGAAGGATATATACATATACAATGGTGACTTGCTATGATAGATGTTAAAACAAGGCAGTTATGATAGAATATAACTGTAGAGCAAAGATTCCCAAAGAAGGTTCCGCGGAACCCAGGGGTTCCTTAACAGACTGTCTGGGGTTCCACAAAAAACATTTAGAG
>JAPFBL010000629.1:335000-409822 GCA_026182355.1 Hermatobates lingyangjiaoensis
AATTGAAATAAAGCATTTTTGGAGTTAATTTAAAAATATTGGCAAACGTTTATCCAATGATTCCCAAAGTCTGAGCTGCGGTTCTCCAGGAAGCCGCACTTTTGTCATAAGGGTGACACGAAATATGCGCCATTTCTGAAACTTCTAAGGTCCTAGCCGGTCTTAGTTGGTACTTGATAGTTCAGTGCTGAAGAGTGTCAATCGAAAAATACTTTGAAGTAGATAACATTGAAAAATTGACTTGAATTCAAGATCCGTTTAGAGCCAAAGCTCTTATTACAATTTACCTCTACAGAAGAAGAATCTCTTATCGAGTTGTTTTGCGACACAACACATTAAAGTTAAAATTTGTTAGCATGGAACTTTCTGATTTTTAGATATCAATAAAAGAGGAATACCCACTACTTAGTTACAAAGCTCTAAGAATATTAATTCCTTTTGCAACGTCTTATTTTTGTGCAAAGCTGGATTTTTGGCAGTCGCGGTAATAAAAAAAGTAAAATATCGCTCAAAAATTAACGGCGAGCAAGAAATTAGAGTCGCTATTTTCAATTTTATTCCAAGATTTCAGAAGTTGTGCAGCGAACATCAATTAATAATTATAAATTATTAAACGATGTTCAATAATATTGTGAATTTAAAGCTCGCGTTTAATTTATTTTTCAATTAACCTAACCTTAGTGAACTAAAAAGTAGATTTCCAAATCCTTAAAAAGTAAAAAATTAAAAAAAATTGGATAAACCTATTAAAGGGAGACGTAGAAAAAATCCGAAGTGTTATGGGAACCGTATACAGAAAAGCATTGGGAACCTCTACGTTAATCTATTCGAGTGATCTTTTTAATACTATACACCTTTTAAATTTTATTATGAAATAATAATTAATATTTTTTTTAAAAAAAAATAAATAAATGATTTCCTTAGCTCAAAATGGACCTATAACCATTTTCAAAAATAACGTATTATAAAAAATAAAAACTAGAAAATAAATTTAAGTCCATGTTTTTATAGAACATTAGCTTTACTAAAATGGATTTTTAATGTAAAAAGTAATAATGAAGCCATTTAAATACTCGAGTAATCAAATTCATTAAGAGAGTTAATATTAGTTATATTAAAAAAACTATATGAATAAACAACTGTGTAATGTAAATAACTTCGTTAAGATAGCAAAAAACAAAAACTTATAATTTTGAAATTATTTGTCTTTTACTACTAGTTCAGTGCTATTTCACGGTCGATACTTTTATATATATATATATATATATATATATATATAAGTGTGTTCTCTAATCGGGGTTCGGTCAATTTTCCAGGATAAAAAATTAAACTCTCGTTGCCAACGTTTCGGTTTTATTTAAAACCTTCTTCATAGGCAGAAGTAAGAATTTTTTAACTAAGAAAATGGAATTTACATTATTTAAAGGAACAACAATGTTAACCGGACAAAACCTTCGACTAGACTGTAGAATGAAATCATTCTACAGTCTAGTCGAAGGTTTTGTCCGGTTAACATTGTTGTTCCTTTAAATAATGTAAATTTCATTTTCTTAGTTAAAATTGAAAAAGGTTTTAAATAAAACCGAAATGTTGGCAACGAGAGTTTGATTTTTTATCCTGACCGAACCCCGATTAGAGAACACACCTATTCTATCAAACGGTCGATATATTATTGAATCTGTTTTATATATATATATATATATATATACTTTGCTTTGCACACATTGCTCAGTCGAGTGTGAAGGCAAGAGTAACAATACGTTTGGATTGCTTACTGTAACAAATAAAAAAGATTTAATTTTATCAAATCCAATTATAATTATATTATATTGATTACATTTTAAGTGGTTTTTTATGTTTTTAAAGATTATTTTTAATTTTATTTATTTAAAAAAAAAACAGTTTATGATTGCGGTACCATTTATTTCGTGGAAAATATCTAACTTTTGGTTTGTTTTCTACTTACCTGCGCGATGACAGAGAATGACTGAGTGTTTAGCAACAGGCTTAATTTGTTTTCATATTATACAGCGGGTTTGTAAATTGCGTATTTATTTTGCGAAATAATAAGACTGAAGGAATGTTTGAGAATAATGCTTTGCACTCCTCACACGGAGCAGGTCAGCTGTTTTAAGGGGGGAAAAGTATAAAAGACTCCACGGAGATTAATCCATTATATTCCAAGTTTTTTGATTTTACAAATTTCATTGAAATTTTTTTCCATGTTTGTTTAAATAAGAATTCAAAACATGTTGAATATAAATTTTATGAGCTTTATTTTATGATAACTTCACTCTGCAAATGAATAATCAGAACTGTTATGCCATCAGAGTTTAGAATGTTTGATGGCTGTGCGTAAATGCACAAGTCTGAACACGTTGCTAGTGGCAGCATAGATACCATATCATGCCACTGTCCTCGTTTGAGGACATCATTATTTTCGCCTTATATGAGAACACGTCGTTTTTGTTTGACGTGTTTATTATCATTTGAGGACATCATTATTTTCGCCATATACGAGTATGAGAACACATCGTTTTTGTTTGACGTGTTTATTATCGTTTGAGGGCATCATTATTTTCGCCATTTATGAGAACACGTCGTTTTTGTTTGACGTATTTATTATCGTTTGAGGACATTATTATTTTTGCCATATATGAGAACACGTCGTTTTTGTTTGACGTGTTTATTATCGTTTGAGGACATCATTATTTTCGCTTTATATGAGAACACATCGTTTTTGTTTGACGTTTTTATTCTATTTGAAGTGTTTATTATCGTTTGAGGACATTATTATTTTTGCCATATATGAGAACATGTCGTTTTTGTTTGACGTGTTTATTATCGTTTGAGGACATTATTATTTTTGCTATATATGAGAACACGTCGTTTTTGTTTGACATGTTTATTCTATTTGACGTTTTTATTATCGTTTGAGGACATCATTATTTTCGCCATTTATGAGAACACGTCGTTTTTGTTTGACGTGTTTATTATCGTTTGAGGACATCATTATTTTGCCATATATGACAACACGTCGTTTTTGTTTGACGTGTTTATTATCGTTTGAGGACATCATTATTTACTCTATATACGGAGAACACGTAATTTTTGTTTGACGTGTTTATTGTCGTTTGAGGACATCATTATTTTCGCTATTTATGAGAACACGTCGTTTTTGTTTGACGTGTTTATTCTGAAATCTTGTTAGTTATGAAACATGTATTTAGTAAAACAGCTGATCACTTTGGGTTCTGCACAGCATTTGTTCTCATTAAATATTGAATGACTCCTTGTTATTCGCAAATCAAAGTCGCTTTAGAAACACGAAATGAGTCGATATTCCTTGATGTTTCCTGTTTGATGAATAGTGATAAGACATCATCACATCATCACATTTTGAACACTATGATAAGAGTAAACTGATTTTAAATTGGGTCTATGTACAGGCGACATAGAGAGTATATGACCATACCCTGCGAAATAGTTACCTATTTCGGGTATCTACTGATTTATATGATATCGTATAACGCTGAAAATTCCATAATGATTAAAACCATTGCAACAGATTTCGGGTACTAACTGAGTGAACCTCTGTTAGGACTACTGCATTTTAAATGATCTTAGCATTGCGAAAGAGTTACCTATTTCGGGTATCTACTGAATTATATGATATCGTATAACGCTGAAAATTCCATAATGATTAAAATCATTGCAACAGATTTCGGGTACTAACTGAGTGAACCTGTGTTAGGGCTACTGTATTTTAAATGATCTTAGCATTGCGAAAGAGTTACCTATTTCGGGTATCTACTGAATTATATGATATCGTATAGCGATGAATATTCCATAATGATTAAAATCATTGCAACAGATTTCGGGTACTAACTGAGTGAACCTCTGTTAGGACTACTGTATTTTAAATGATCTTAGCATTGCGAAAGAGTTACCTATTTCGGGTATCTACTGAATTATAGATATCGTATAGCGATGAATATTCCATAATGATTAAAATCATTGCAACAGATTTCGGGTACTAACTGAGTGAACCTGTGTTAGGACTACTGTATTTTAAATGATCTTAGCATTGCGAAAGAGTTACCTATTTCGGGTATCTACTGAATTATACGATATCGTATAGCGATGAATATTCCATAATGATTAAAATCATTGCAACAGATTTCGGGTACTAACTGAGTGAACCTGTGTTAGGGCTACTGTATTTTAAATGATCTTAGCATTGCGAAAGAGTTACCTATTTCGGGTATCTACTGAATTATATGATATCGTATAGCGATGAATATTCCATAATGATTAAAATCATTGCAACAGATTTCGGGTACTAACTGAGTGAACCTCTGTTAGGACTACTGTATTTTAAATGATCTTAGCATTGCGAAAGAGTTACCTATTTCGGGTATCTACTGAATTATACGATATCGTATAGCGATGAATATTCCATAATGATTAAAATCATTGCAACAGATTTCGGGTACTAACTGAGTGAACCTGTGTTAGGCTACTGTATTTTAAATGATCTTAGCATTGCGAAAGAGTTACCTATTTCGGGTATCTACTGAATTATACGATATCGTATAACGATGAATATTCCATAATGATTAAAATCATTGCAACAGATTTCGGGTACTAACTGAGTGAACCTGTGTTAGGCTACTGTATTTTAAATGATCTTAGCATTGCGAAAGAGTTACCTATTTCGGGTATCTACTGAATTATAGATATCGTATAACGATGAATATTCCATAATGATTAAAATCATTGCAACAGATTTCGGGTACTAACTGAGTGAACCTGTGTTAGGACTACTGTATTTTAAATGATCTTAGCATTGCGAAAGAGTTACCTATTTCGGGTATCTACTGAATTATATGATATCGTATAGCGATGAATATTCCATAATGATTAAAATCATTGCAACAGATTTCGGGTACTAACTGAGTGAACCTCTGTTAGGACTACTGTATTTTAAATGATCTTAGCATTGCGAAAGAGTTACCTATTTCGGGTATCTACTGAATTATACGATATCGTATAGCGATGAATATTCCATAATGATTAAAATCATTGCAACAGATTTCGGGTACTAACTGAGTGAACCTGTGTTAGGACTACTGTATTTTAAATGATCTTAGCATTGCGAAAGAGTTACCTATTTCGGGTATCTACTGAATTATACGATATCGTATAACGATGAATATTCCATAATGATTAAAATCATTGCAACAGATTTCGGGTACTAACTGAGTGAACCTCTGTTAGGACTACTGTATTTTAAATGATCTTAGCATTGCGAAAGAGTTACCTATTTCGGGTATCTACTGAATTATACGATATCGTATAGCGATGAATATTCCATAATGATTAAAATCATTGCAACAGATTTCTGGTACTGACTCATTAATCCGCTGTTATTGGGTAACTCTATTTCAAATTCATTAACTGTGAAATCTGTTATAATGTGGTATTTACTCATGTTAGGAAAAGTATTAAGTCTCCACACAAAAAAGTTTATTACAAGAAACTAAATAATGCGTTTCGAACACTTGATGTACTTCTTCAGGTTACATCTAGAATTTTTTTTTTCTAATGATCTGAGCAGTTTGATAACCTCATTTGAAAAGAGTCATACTCAAAAGTAATACACATTTATTAAATGATAAACACTTTATCTCTATCTGTATCTTCATACATTTAAATCAAATGATAACTTTTGATTATTTTTTTTATTTTTGTTTTAAAATCTTTTCATAGATTCAATAAATGCCTCCTATATATATGTAAATGGTTCTATTTGCGTACTAAAAAGTAAGCACATGATATAAGCTTGTTTTGTAGTAATGGTTGATTTGCAAAAGATATTGTAATATTGCAATACGTAAGTTGGTATCAGTTACGAAATTCAAGTGTAGATGGCATGGCAGTGTCGCGTGTTTATATTCCAAACCTCAAGTAAATATTTTGTTGTTTTTTTTGCAAAACTGGTCCAGTATGAGTGAATGTGACTTGACTGTGTTACACAATCAGTCTTAACAGATTTAGTATCCGGTAAATGGTAGGGGCCAAGTGGACTGTTATATCCAGGGTTCAATACCCACTCTGGCCTTTGATTTATTCACGCAGGAGTTGGAAAAATCTTAGCTCCTCTCTCTCTCTCTCTCTCTCTCTCTTGGAGTTCATCTTTTTTTTTTTTTCATTTGTTATTCTGGTTTGAAGGTTGATACATATTAATAAAGATCAATGATCAAACCACAATATAAAATGAAAAAAAAAAAAGACTAAGATCTTTCAACCGTAATAAGCGTTCTTCGTCAGAGTCAAAACAAACCCAACAGAGGGTTTTGCTGCAAAACTCAGTTGGGTTTTGACTCTGACAAAGATCGCTTTTTACGGTTGAAAGATCTTAGTCTTTTTTTCTCTTTTGTTATTGTGGTTTGAAGGTTGATACGTATTAATAATGATCAAACCACAATATGAAATGGGGGAGGGGGGGGGGGAAACTAAGATCTTTCAACCATAACAAGCGGTCTTCGTCAGAGTCAAAACCCAACTGAGGGTTTTGCAAAACCCTCTGCAAATTGCAGAACACAGTTGGGCTTTGACTCTGATGAAGACCGCTTGTTACAGTTGAAAGGTCTTGGTCTTGTTTTCCCATTTCATATTGTGGTTTGATCATTGATTGTTATTTCACATGTTTATGTGAAATCTCTCTCTCTCTCTCTCTCTCTCTCTCTCTCTCTATATATATATATATATATATATATATATATATATTCGCGCTCCGTTCTTCGACGTGGGGAGATCTCTCTCACTTCGTCCTCTCTTCTACTCTACTCCTGATGACGAACAACAGTTCGAAATATTGAATTCTGTAAGTGTTCTCTTTATTCTTTTTTCTGTGTCGTGCTTTGTGTAATTTAAAGATATATTTATATATATCAATGATCAAACCACAATATGAAATGGGAAAACAAGACTAATATCTTTCAACCGTAACAAGCGGTCTTCGACAGAGTCAAAACCCAACTGACGAAGACCGCTTGTTACGGTTGAAAGATCTTAGTCTTTTTTTCCCTATTTCATATTGTGGTTTGATCATTGATGGTTATTTCACATGTTTATGTGAATTCTTGTTATTGATAAAGATATGTATTTACTGTTTTTACTCTTCTTTATTATTCCAATGACCTGAGACTTCTTTTTCTTCAGTTGCTGAGGTTAAACATAAAGCATCTCTTCATTATTTCTGCCTCTCCTAATATCTTTGACTTTTTGCTCCACTTTCCATAGCAATATTAGTTTTTTTCGTGACTACCAAGTAGAACAATCATTGTTGTTCCTTGCAATTAACTATAAAAAGATTTCACGTAAACACGTGAAATACCAATTAATGATCAAACCACAATATTTAATGGGAAAACAAGACTAAGATCTTTCAACCGCAACAAGCGGTCTGTATTGCCATAACTGTATTTCTTATTGTTTCTGCTTTCAGAGAACTTGTTTGTTTTGTTTTAACATAATTCATACGTGAAAAAAATTTCTTTCAACTGAAGCAGATGAATGTAGCAAAATAGTTAAGTTTGATACTTAGTTACTTTGATTCTGTTCAAGGTAGAATTTTATAAAAAAAACATTAACTTCAAAACATTTTTATTTCAACTAAAAAGTGAAAAAGAAGATGAATTTTCATTCTAAAATTAAATTTTTCATACTTTATTAAATTTGGTATAGTTTACTCGTTTTCGGTACATTTTCATAGAGTATTTTGATACGATCAGCTAAAAAAAATTGATTGTGACACTGAACTGTTCAGTGTCATGTGGTCATTCAGACTACAGCTGTTGTTAAAATTCACATACTATTTTTCTTTGTAAAATAATTTGTAATATAATACTTAGTTTTTCTGTTTCAAAATTCATACTTCTGCCTATGAAAAGGTTTTAAAATAAAGACCGAAACGTTGGCAATGAGAGTTTAATTTGAACCTGAAGAACTGACCGAGTCCCGATAAACTTTAGTTTTGTTTCTATTCCACGGTCGATACTTTTATCAATATATATATATATATATATATGATCAAACCACAATTTTGACTCTGACGAAGACCGCTTGTTACGGTTGAAAGATCTTAGTCTTGTTTCCCATTTTCTTATTGTCTTTGATCATTGATTGTTATTTCACGTGTTTATGTGAAATCTTTTATAATATATATATATATATAATATATATATATATATCAATGATCAAACCACAATAAGAAATGGGAAAATGTGGTTTGATCATTGATTGTTGTTTCACGTGTTTATGTGAAATCTTTATATATATATATATATATATATATATATATATATTATTTTTCTCCTTTAGCTCTCACCCAGTGAGTTCTTTTGTTGACTTTCGTCCCTCCGTCAATTCACTTCTTCTCTTGAGGACGACCACCATTACGGTCGAAATATTGAAAAGTGAGTCTTTGTTATGTTTCAGTCTATGTGTCACTGTTTATTTTAAGTATATATATATAATGTGTACTAAAACGATGTATGGAAATGAAATTAAGGAATTTTTGTTATGAAATAAATAATTTAGATATAACAGATGACCGAGATTTGCTTGGATGGGGGGGTCAATAAATTCCATTGTATACCCGACCTGGGTATCACCACTCATACTTGGACCAGTCTATACTTTCATGCGTTTAATTATATATTCTTAATCTATTATAACTATATAAGTTGAGTGATTAAGTTGTGAATACCGCATTAGCCTTGCCTGCCTCATCATTAAACCCAAGCCCTCTGTTAAGTTTGTTTTGGCCGATGCAGTGACTCGTGGGTTTTTTTCCTTGCTGGACGTCATGTTGCGACTGCTGAATAATACTAGCCTGTGAAAGTCATATTGGACTCTAGCGAAGATCAAAGACTGATTTTATGTTTTATTTATACATATATATATATATATATCTATATATAAAGGTCATTTCATAGGTTGTTTTATTTCGTTCCTTTTTTTTTTTTTTTTTTTTGCCTGCCTAATAAGAGTACATGGGACTTTGTATAAGAGGTTGGGTTTGTTCTCAACCTTTCATCACTTGCCCATGTACTCTTTTTCAGTTGATTTTTTCTTTTCTTTTCTTTCTTTCTTTCTCTCAAAATTGTGTGTGTGCCTTGTTACTAAAGCAGAATCTATTTATCTAAGCTCCTGCCAGCACGGTTCACAACACACCAGCTTTAACTTCTTTAACTGGGAAACTTGGTAAGTTCAACTCTGTTTTTTTTTTATAATTATTATCAAAAAGTAACCTGCTTTACTGATGATGACTGCATGCCCCTTTTCACTTATCATCTATCTGTAAGAGTGATGACAAACCTATGACACGAGTGTTAAGAGCTGATACGTATCATCAAAAAAAAAATATCATAATTTAAATATTTATCTCTCATAACAACCAAAATCCGTTATTATTATTATTATTATTATTATTATTATTATTATTATTATTATTATTATCAATACTTCTGTAAATAGTAGTTAATAGTTTATTTCTGAAACCAGACATATACGTACAAGTACAATAATGTGTAATATATATGTATATTAGTGTATTTCGGCAGCAAGTCCTCTTTCAAGCATATATTATTGAATTTGATGGCAGATTCTGCATTCACGACTTTCTTACTTATAGCTTCTATTTTCCTTACAATTTTCTTTTGAGAAGGTGATAATTGCCAAAGCAAACTAGCATACGACATTCAGAAGGCTGGAAATAACCACTTCACTGGGGATAACTATATTTAATTAAACACTACACTAGATTAAACTAAGATAACAAGCTTTCGGCCCCATGGGTCATCATCAGGTTCTTAAACTACTTATATTAACTAATATAACTCGGGCGATGACCGAGTTCGGTTGAGTTGAAGGGCCATAAGTTTTTTGTTGACCTGCACTCACCCCTACTCCACCCTCACCACCAACTTTCACTTCGACAGAAAGCAGTTTTCAGTTGGCATTTAAACGCCAAAGTAGTCAGTAATATGTATATTTAGTTAATATAAGTAGTTTAAGAACCTGACGATGACCCATGGGGCCGAAAGCTTGTTGTTATTTTAGTTTAATCTAGTGTAGTGTTTAATTAAATATAGTTATCCCCAGTGAAGGGTTATTTCCAGCCTTCTGAATGTCGTATGCTAGTTTGCTTTGGCTATTATCACCCTCTCAAAAGAAAATTGTAAGGAAAATAGAGGCTATAAGTAAGAAAGTCGTGAATGCAGAATCTGCCATCAAATTCAATATATATATATATATATATATATTCAATGATCAAACCACAATAAGAAATGGGAAAAGTTGGGTTTTTGACTCTGACGAAGACCGCTTGTTACGGTTGAAAGATCTTAGTCTTGTTTTCCCATTTCTTATTGTGGTTTGATCATTGATTGTTAGTTCACGTGTTTATGTGAAATCTTTTTATATATATATATATTAAATGAAAGGGTCAACGGACTTTTAAATAAAAACCAATTAAAAAAATATAGCACACATATAGACACAGGAATAACTCACTTCTTCCGCCACTCTGACTCACTTGAGTCGCCGCTCTGCCTTCCTGCGGGACTTTTCTCCTCCTGATGACGATGGTAGAAATATAGAAGTGAGTTATTTTCCTGTGTCTATCTGTGTGCTATCTTCTTTTTAATTAGTTTTTTATTTAAAAATCCGCTGGACCGTTTCTTTTAATTACTGTAACAAATATATATATATATATATATATATATATAAAAAATTTAATGATATTGTTTTAATATTGATATTAATAAAAAAATGATAAATTCCTCATTTATAGTGACACACATCTTCAAAAAAAAATATATAATTTAATTATTTGTCTTTCATAACAACTAAAATTCGTTATTATAAATAATAATAATATTAATTCTGTAAATAATAATAGTTCGTTTTCGAAACCAGACCTGTACGTGCAAACACAATAATATTGTGTAACAAATATATATATATTAAAAAGATTTAATGATATTGTTTTAATATTGATATTAATAAAAAAAATGTTAAATTTTGAAAACCTGCTAAATTCTGGTTTCATAATGTTGGTTTTTGTATTTTAAATAACATTAAAAAAAATAATTTAAATATATTGTTTTTTAATAATGATATATGAAATTTTAAATTCTGAAAACATGCTAAATTAATTCTACATGCTAAAATGTTGATTTTTTTTTTGTATTTCAAATGGTAATTGCAAAGGTTATAAAAAGTTTTTTGTATTTCTTTTTAGTCTTTATTTTTGCGATGTTGTGACACGCCATGAAAATTATTTCTCGATTTTTGAAAATTGTTGATACGTAGAACTGAGAAGGTTAAGGTTTGCCATTATTGACTCTGTAATAACAGAAAGGGAGTTGTTTAACAGTCAGTACAGCAAGTTTCTTTAATGTTCTTGTATTTTTTTTATGTTTTTGTGTTACATTGAGTGACAGCAATGCCCATCGCAGAGATGTTTCTTTTTTTTTTTTTTCAATGTTAATCATAGCGGCTTTTAATCGAATTACAATAGTCTTAAAAAAATATGGTAGTTGTCATCATATAATACAGTGGTACCTCGGTTGTCGACCATAATTCGTTCGAGTTTGTTGGTCGAAAACCTATTTGTTCGAGAACTGAAACACTTTTTCCCATAAGAAACAATGGTAAGTATTTTAATCCGTTTTACCCAAAGAAAAATACCTAAAAAATTAAGAAAACGTGTATCTAAACAACATTAAAGACCTAAATGTGTACATAATATAGAATAAACATAAAAAAGAAGTAATATAAACCATTTTGTATCATATATATATCTTTTAAACAGCGGTGTGATGGCATACAGGGTGACGCTGCGTACGTTTCGACTCCACTCGACTATTTTCGGTTCCTAGCTCGAGTGTTCGAACACTGAAATCTGTTCGAATTCGGAAGCATTCTTAGCTCGAATTTTTTGGTCGAAAACCGAATTGTTCGAATAGTGAGGAGGTCGAAAACCGAGGTACCACTGTATTAGTTTAATAAACTGATAAGAATTCATGCTTAATGGATTTTAACCAAGACATGAGTGCGGTTCTTAGAAAGACCTAGACATGAGTGCGGTTCTTAGAAAGACCTAGACATGAGTGCGGTTCTTAGAAAGACCTAGACATGAGTGCGGTTCTTAGAAAGACCCAGATTGGGTCACCATCGTAACGAATCATATATCCTTTCCCCGGACAACTCATAGAAAACAGTTTAGAACTAAAATATATGTTTATAAAACTCTAAAATGTGTAGATTTAAGAATAATGGAATGTTATTCTAAACATTTATTATGTATAAGTCTGTTTTTATTTATTTTATTTAATGCTATTTTTTGCATACCGTCTTTTTCCAAAAATAAGACACTTACTTTATTCTTAGGTCATAAATCCGTTCTAGGGCTTATTCTCGGGGGAGGGCTTCAAGTACATTAGGTAGATTTACATATTCTTTGGTCAATATTTATTTTTGTACAGAAATTTAAATTTATTCGATTACAGTCATGTCATCTTCTGGAATATCGTCATAAATTATCAAAATTTTGAATTCCGTTCTGATTTTCCTCCAAATCTATTTCCTCTGGAATCATTTGTCTGAATCTCTCATGTCTTGCAATATAGCTGTGGTTAAATTAATACTTCCTGTCTAAGTAGCCTCCTTGAAACGAACTTTAGAGGTAAACAAGGAATTTTTTGGAATATTTTTTTTCCAAAAAATTCTCTGAAAAATTACGGCAGCTAGAAAAAAAAATACCTACTACATTCAACAGCAATTTTTTTAACAAATTATATTTTTCACATTATCTTAACTAGGGCCTATTTTCAGGGGAAGGCTTATAGTCCAAAACGTCCCGAAAATCACACTAGAACTTATTTTTGGGTGATGTCTTATTTTCGGAAAAAGGCGGTAAGCCAACTAAATTATACCACAGAAATCCTTCAAGTTAGGGGTATCTGTCCATGTGGTTCCGCTTTAGTAAAAAGACTCGCTTAAACCTATGGAATGCCGTTAAAATATTGTAGTTAATCAAAAGTCTTTAAATAATTTAAATAAATTAGCTCTCACTCAGTGTAACAATTTTTCCGTTGTATCTTTATTTAATTATTTCTTTATTGTTTTTTTTTTGGATAGATATTAATATTGAAATATTGAAACACCCTCAAAATAAAACACTAGGTGTTTGGTTTACAGTTAGGAAGAAAGAATCAATCCACTGTATCTTTGAGGTCGGTTCACAATGTTAAGGACACTTTGAATTTTCCGCACTCTGTACGGCAGAGTTTCTCAAACTTTTTTCGAAGCGGAACTCTTTTTGCTTCAGTAACTTTCCCCAGGAACCCCCCCCCCCCCCCCCCCGGATTCTAATGATTTTCATACAATCATAATATAAATATTTTCATATGCTTTTATAAATAGTATGTATGTTTAAAAACAAAAAATAATATTACTGCAATGCATATTTGTCGAAGAAAAAATTCAAAACTAAAAAGATTTTAATTTTCATATTTTCCACAAGTACATACATAACACATGAAACAGAATTATTAGCAACTTTAACGCAAAGTTTATTTTGTAAGATTTTTGGTTTTATAGTTGAAAGTTTGATTTCTCAAGTCAGACCGAGCATTAAGTCTACTTTGGTATTTAGTTTTTATGGCAGTATAAAAGGAAAAACTGGTTTTACATAAGTAGGTAGTGGGAAATGGCAGCAAATATGTGAACATCTATTTTTACAATAGAAAGAAATTCGGGAATCAGATAGCTCCAAAAACTGATAAGTTTGGTTATAACTGATCAGTTCAGGTTATAACTGATAAGTGATTCATCCTAAATATGAATAACATTTTGACCACTTTCTACTTATGTGTATATGTATTATTCGGTTTCATGATTCACAAGAAACACAGAATAAATCCATACCCACTAAAGAAAAATTTAGAAAAATGTTTTCTCTAAATGTTTTTCGTGGAACCCCAGACAGTCCTTTAAGGAACCGAACCCAATTTTGTGAATCTCTGCTGTACAGTATTTCAAAATTTTTTGTTGTTGTGTTGGTACACTCGTCACGATCATATGTTTACAATTTCGACTCTACAGTATGTGTTGTTTTTATATGAGAGGTATAAAGGTTAGACTCGTGCTGAAATGCTCGGAGATTTTTTGCTGTTAAAAAAATAATTACCTGTGGAATGACTTATAAACATTTTTTTTTTTTTTTATTCAAGCTGACTCACCGTAATCCACTTTCAAACATTTTATGAATTTTAGAAAACTTAGTAGCAATTTTTTATTTTACAAAAATTAATACAAACTCTGCTCCATTATTTTCAATAGCAAAAAAAAATCTCTGAGAAAGCAAACAGGTGTCGAACTTGATCTAGCCTCTCAGATAAAAACAGGACATGCTATTATATAATCAAAACTACAATCCGTAACTGTATTCGTAACTATTACAATCCAGCGAAATGTTTGTTATACCCACTTCCAGAAACTTTGACAATAAAGTTAAATTATAGTTTAAAGACGGAGTGATGACTGGTTAACCTCCCGGGCGCTAGGAGCGCCACCTTGACATATTACCTCTTTCTATTGTTATCCCTTACGTTTTTTTTATTTCTAAAAGTATTCTATTATTCTGTTACTTTGAGTTGTTATTTATCTGTTTTATTATTTTCTTCTGCCTCAAGATGACCTACTGAAGTCGAAAACTTGTGTTTTCTCTTATAATCTTAAGTTAGTAGTGAATACACTTTTAATGGTTATTGGACTATGTTTTTTTTTGTCTGAAAATGTTCCTGGGGGAAATTTGCTATTTGCATGGCCTCTGCAACATAGAAGTGTAATTAGGAAAAAAAGAACAGCTACTTAAAAAAGTCGTAAATGCAGGATCTGCTCTGCTCTTCAACACAATGTATGCTTAGATGAAGATTTGCTGCTAACTTATACAAATAGTCAAAACTGTGAACATATGATCGTGACAAGTGTACCAACACACAAAAACCCAATAATTTTGAAATTGGAAAAGTCATCTTCCTTTTTTTGATCACTCACACCTCCTCCTAGGTCATGCTTACCAAGACGTATTGTATTTCAGATTGAAAAGTAGTGTGGATACTGGGTATTAATTCTTACTATGTCCGATGTAAATACTGGGGATAACATGTAGAGAGATTGCGAGTATAAAAGAACATTTTTTGTGATCGCCTTTATCACTCCTTTCGTGTTATCAGCATTTGGAGCAATTAACATCTATCTTCCTGAAGACGAGAACTTTGAAATATAATAGTGAGTTTCAGTGATTTCATTTCTGTTTGTTCTTTTGAAAATTGTTAATACATTCAGTTTGAAGAATCGTTTCACCTAATTAGTTATATATATATATATATATATAACAGATTCAATAATATATCGACCGTTTGATAGAATAGGTGTGTTCTCTAATCGGGGTTCGGTCAATTTTCCAGGATAAAAAATCAAACTCTCGTTGCCAACGTTTCGGTTTTATTTAAAACCTTTTTCATAGGCAGAAGTAAGAATTTTTTAACTAAGAAAATGAAATTTACATTATTTAAAGGAACAACAATGTTAGCCGGACAAAACCTTCGACTAGACTAAAAACAGTCTAGTCGAAGGTTTTGTCCGGCTAACATTGTTGTTCCTTTAAATAATGTAAATTTCATTTTCTTAGTTAAAAAATTCTTACTTCTGCCTATGAAAAAGGTTTTAAATAAAACCGAAACGTTGGCAACGAGAGTTTGATTTTTTATCCTGGAAAATTGACCGAACCCCGATTAGAGAACACACCTATATATATATATATATATATATACCTGATAAACGAGAAATGGTCCGGCAGGACAGATACATTTAAAATAAACTGTGACACATAGAAACATAACAAAAACTCACTTTAAAATATTTCGATCGCCATTACGGTCGAAATATTGAAAAGTGAGTCTTTGTTATGTTTCTTTCTGTGTCACATTTTATTTTAAGTATATATATATATATATATTATATTCACTTCATAAATAGAAAAACGATCTAAACTGGACACAATAGCAGTTCAAAATTGAGGATAGATAGCACACAAAGTAAAGAAATACACTTATAAACTCAACTTTTCAGGCAAGCCGTCTTCAGGAGAAAAGAGAAATTGAGACTGGTACTGGTTACTAGCCGTTGCGTCTACAACGTGCTTGGTCTCCCTTTCTCTTTTCTCCTGAACACGAATTGTACGAAAATTTGAGTTTGTAAGTGTGTTTCTTTACTTTGTGTGCTACCTATCCTCAATTTTGAACTGTTATGTATATATAAACGTCCAAAACACAATAAGAAATGAGAAAAAAGACTAAGTTATTTCAAACAGAACAAAACATCAGAGATAAATCCCAATTGCCACTTGTTATGGTTGAAATATCTTAGTTTTTTTTCTCATTTCTTATTGTGGTTTGGACGTTGATTGTTATTTCACGTGTTTATTGTGAAATCTTGTTATATATATATATATATTATATATATATATATATATATATATGTTATTAAAATAAGCAGCAGCTTCTGCATTGACCAGTTTCTTGTTGACACTCTCTAGTTTTCGTATCACTCTGCGGTGAGACTCTGGTAGCTTCCAAAGAAGGTTAGCAAAAGACATTAACACACACATTAAACATAGGTCAAACACGAAAAACTAAATTTTAATCACTGTTTTAATCACTAAATTAACAAACTAAATAAAATTACGTACAAGCTTTCGGCTCTCATTCGCCATCTTCAGGTATAAACTAAAATTAATTAAGTCTAATAAACTATAGTTAAAATAAAATACTTGAACAATATCTACAAAATTACTGTACTTAATTAAGACAAAATAGTAAGCCATTAAGACAAAATCCAATATTTGAGGGTTTCCTATATACGTCCGTCCTAAAACTTTGATTGTCTTGCTTCACCAAGACGTCGAGGAATGGCAGCTGGCCATTCACGCTACTGTCTATGGTGAGTTTTAGCCCGGACTCACCTTCAAGCTGGACTCTAAGCAGTTCAATTTGCTCTTGACTGTCGGCCATGACAAAGATATCGTCCACATATCTAGCATAAATAGATGGCTTGCTAGTTCTTGAAAATAAATCTCTCTCGACTCTACCCATGAAAAAATTTGCAAACAAGACCCCTAAGGGAGAACCCATGGCAACACCATCTATCTGCTGATACATAGCCCCTTGTGGTGAAATAAAAGGTGACTCCTTCGTGCAAAGTTCAAGCAGTAACTTAAGGTCTGTTTTGGGGATGTCGATCTTCGGTTGGCAGTTTATGGGGTATATTTCTTCTAAAATGTACTGTATCGTTTTATCAACCGGAACATTGGTGAACAAGGACTCCACGTCAAGAGAAGCCATGGTGCCAACTGGGCTTGCCCCTTTCAACAAGTCTAAGAAATCTGTAGGTGAGGTGAGACTAAAGTCCTTGGCAATAGTGAGTGCCCTAACAGGTATAAAAAGGCCACTATTAATGCCTATATAAAAAGGGCATTCACACATTGCAGCAGTTGGGACCTCATACATCAAGAGTTAGAACGTTCAACCCAGGTGCTAGTTAATAATGGTTTTTCGAACCAGGAGGTCGCCAACTCAATTAAAACTTTTTGCAATAAATGGTATGCTAGTAACGAGACAGCCCCGCCTACAGGAGAGACTATCCGCCTGTTTTACAAAGGATACTTTAGTACGGAGCATAGACAAGAGGAACGTGCAATACAAAAACTTGTAAATAACAATATTCAGACTACCAACGGGCAAGACAAGATAAGGCTGACTATATATTATAGAAGTAAAAAGACATCGGACCTAATACTCCACAATAGACCGAGAACTCAGACCCTGGAGCTACAACGTAGTCACCTTCTGTATGAGTACAAATGCAGTATAGGGGACTGTGCAACCCTCCCATCCTCATACATAGGGATGACTACTACGAAGCTTTCGCGGCGTCTAACTGTCCACCTGAGCACGGGGGCCCCTAAAAACCATACGGAGGACGCCCACCGAGTAAAACTGACAAGGCAGGCCCTGATTGAGGGCACTTCCATTCTACAAGTGCACCACGAGCCTAGCAGATTACATATACTGGAAGCCCTATATATTAAGGATTGCAACCCTAGTCTAAATATCCAAAGCAATGATTTCAACTCTGTGCCTAGTCTTAAGAATTTTGACAATACTTTCAAGCTTGTAAGGGAGACGGCGAGGTGAACGGACCGCAGGTAGTTTTTGGCCGACCCTGTCGCCATGCATACCTCCCCCTCCCCTCACTCCCACCTTAGATTCACTTCCTAAAGTACAGTAATTTTGTAGATATTGTTCAAGTATTTTATTTTAACTATAGTTTATTAGACTTAATTAATTTTAGTTTATACCTGAAGATGGCGAATGAGAGCCGAAAGCTTGTACGTAATTTTATTTAGTTTGTTAATTTAGTGATTAAAACAGTGATTAAAATTTAGTTTTTCGTGTTTGACCTATGTTTAATGTGTGTGTTAATGTCTTTTGCTAACCTTCTTTGGAAGCTACCAGAGTCTCACCGCAGAGTGATACGAAAACTAGAGAGTGTCAACAAGAAACTGGTCAATGCAGAAGCTGCTGCTTATTTTAATAACATATGCTTAAGGGAAGACCTGCTGCCTTTGTACACAAATATATATATATATATATATATATATATATAATGATTTGCTTTCTTGACCCAATATTTATATGATGTAATTTTGTTGAGGGTTGAGGTCCAATGATTTTAAACTAGTCCTTTTGCCGACGTAGCCGATATAGCCATCATGTGTTAATCATGTATCAATAGTAAATTTAGGTATGCTGCAACATAAACAGATTTGCAAAGTAATCAAATAGTGATCTCTGTACTTATGAAATAATTCTAAAAGCAATAGAATATAACAATATCCTTATGTTAAATTAAAAAAAAAATCCATAGTTGAAATAACTGATTATAGTTGTAATAGTAGTGCTAATTATAAAACAATCATGTTGTAGCCCTGAAGATGATATAAATATAGTATGTAGAAACGTCGGCAAAAGGACTAGTTTAAAATCATTAGACCTCAACCCTCAAAAAAATTACATCATATATATGTATATATTAGTATACTTGGGCAGCATCTCTCAGATAGACAGGTTTCGTTGAACACGATAGAGTATTTCCTCTGGATAATTTTCCTTGCAACTTTTTCCAGTTTGCGAAAAACAAGGGAAATTATCCAGAGGAAATACTCTATCGTGTTCAACGAAACCTGTCTATATATATATATATATATATATAAATTATCAAACCACAATAAGAAATAGGAAAAACAAGACTGGTTTGATCATTGATTGTATTTCACGTTTTTATGTGAAATCTTTTTATCGATGTGTATATATATGTATAGTGAAGACTTCCTTTTTATATTTCGATATTAGTCGTCATCAGGAAGTGATGTTCATGCTTGAAACCCAATTCCAAAATACATTTATTTATCAGTAAAAGTTATGTTATACAATTGCAAAAAGAAAACAGTGGTTCTCAATTTGTATGTTATTTCGTTATCATATACCATTGTTAGAAGAACAGTAGAATACAATAAAATATTGCTGGAGGGTAAATTTGTTTGCTATAAAGCTAATAACATTGTATATACGAGGTGTGTTTTGTTGATGTTTGAACATGTTTTTGCAAATTACTGAAGCATAGATAGAGACTCTAGACTTGTATTGTTCCCCAGGTCTCGGGATCTACGCCACGGACTCTGAGAGCGAAGAATCCTCGGAGGAGGATTGGGACCAGGAGCTCAAGGTTAGTTAGTACTCTAGCTTAAAGAATGTTTGTTTTGTCAAGGTTAGTTAGTACTCTAGCTTAAAGAATGTTTGTTTTGTCAAGGTTAGTTAGTACTCTAGCTTAAGAATGTTTGTTTTGTCAAGGTTAGTTAGTAGTCTAGCTTAAAGAATGTTTGTTTTGTCAAGGTTAGTTAGTACTCTAGCTTAAAGAATGTTTGTTTTGTCAAGGTTAGTTAGTACTCTAGCATAAGAATGTTTGTTTTGTCAAGGTTAGTTAGTACTCTAGCTTAAAGAATGTTTGTTTTGTCAAGGTTAGTTAGTACTCTAGCTTAAAGAATGTTTGTTTTGTCAAGGTTAGTTAGTACTCTAGTTAAAGAATGTTTGTTTTGTCAAGGTTAGTGATATATATAAACTTTAACAAATAGGAAAGAACACAAAAAGTCACTACAGAACTCATTTCTATATTTCGACATCCGTCGTCATCGCGAAGAAGTGCGAAGTACTCGCGTTGAGAAGCAAACTGCTACTCAACGCGGGGTTTGCTTCTCAACGTGAGTACTTCGCACTCCTTTCCGATGACGACGGATGTCGAAATATCGAAGTGAGTTTTGTAGTGACTTTCAGTGTTCTTTCCTATTTGTTAAAGTTTTTATTGTCCACACGGACCTTTCATTTTGTTCGAAGTATATATGTATAAATCAATGACCAAACCACAATATGAAAATGGGAAAACAAGACTAAGATCTTTCAACCGTAACAAGCGGTCTTCGTCAGAGTCAAAAACCCAACTGAAACACTAGATGCAGAGAACATCTGGTGAGGGGTTGAGAAGAGTGGGAGGGAAGAGTGGTATTTTAAAAGGGTGAAAGCGCACCTGTAGTGAAATTCGTCCCTGTAGTGAAAAATTGTTTGTTTAGCTTGACAAAGGCCCATAAATTAAAACTAAAATTAAAATTTTTAAATAATTGTTCAAGTAGAAATCAATGTTGTTAAGAAACATTATTGAATCGTCTCTAATTAAATTTAATAAATCAAATATTATAAACATTAGTAACGGTCTCTTCAAACTGGATAGTTTCGTTACGAGGGCAATAACCTCTTCAAAGAGGGTTGACAGCTAGCGCATAGTTTTTTACTCTTTCTTACTGTACTCCTTTGTTTCCCCAAACATCCCTTTCTGGACATTAATCCTTTTCTGCAATTTCACCCTTTTAAAATACCACTCTTCCCTCCCACTCTTCTCAACCCCTCACCTAGATGTTCTCTGCATCTAGTGTTTCAGTTGGGTTTTTGACTCTGACGAAGACCGCTTGTTACGGTTGAAAGATCTTAGTCTTGTTTTCCCATTTTCATATTGTTTGATCATTGATTGTTATTTCACGTGTTCATGTGAAATCTTTATATATATATATCAATGATCAAACCACAATAAGAAATGGGAAAACAAGACTAAGATCTTTCAACCGTAACAAACGGTCTTCGTCAGAGTCAAAAACAGTTTTTGACTCTGACGAAGACCGCCCGCCACGGCCGAAAGATCCACGTGAAAAGATTTATGTGATCAAAAGATTATGTGAAAAGATTTCACATAAGCACGTGAAATAACAATCAATGATCAAACCACGGTGGGAGGTGGGAGGGCAGGACTGGGATCTTTCGGCCGTGGCGGGCGGTCTTCGTCAGAGTCAAAAACTGTTTTTGACTCTGACGAAGACCGCTTGTTATGGTTGAAAGATCTTAGTCTTGTTTTCCCATTTCTTATTGTGGTTTGATCATTGCTTGTTATTTCACGTGTTTATGTGAAATTTTTATATATATATATATATATATATGAAATTCGTATTATTTCATATATTTCAAGAAGCGATGTTCATACTTGAAACCCAAAATTCCAGAATACATTTATTTATTTATACATTCATTGTGTGATACTCGTATCACAAAGGACCCATGTTCGGCCTATGTGTATTCCCTTGTGGTGTTGTCACTACAACCTAACCTACAACTCGGCTAACTTGGCCCCATTGTTTTTTTAATTTAAGACAGTACAGGGTTTTGTATTGTACTATTGTTACTTGTCAGTGAAAAGATTTATTATTATTGCTTTAGACCAGAATAAAAAGGAGACAAGAAGAGTTCGAAGGGAAAGAAGCTGAAATAGAACGAGAAATCGAAGAGCAGGAGGAGCGAGAAAAAAGAGTGCTTGGTGGAGGCGTGGGTGGAGGCGGCGCTGACAGCGATGATGGTGGTGGTGGTGGTGGCAGTAGTGGAGGCAGCAGTCGAGAGCCTCCGTCTAGTCATCCGGCGGCAGTGTCCGCCCCCACCAACAGAACCTCCGTGCCCCCTTCCAGTTCTCCCCCGACTCACCGACACCACCACCCGCGTAAGTCACAAACACCTTTGCCATAATACATTGACATTCAAGGAAAATTGAAATGTAGCAATATAACTACTCAGGCAATTCCTCTCGTAACGAAAGTAATAAGTTTGAAGAGACCGTTACTAATGTTAATAATATTTGATCACTTAATATAATTAGAGACGATTCAATATTTCTTAACAACATCTAATACTGAAGAGTAAGAAAAATATGTCATAACATTTTGTACTAAAACAGTAATGGTGTTAGCTCCTCTTGGAGTAGAAGTGGCAGTAAAAGTGTTAGCTACTCTTGGAGTAGAAGTGGTAGGAAAAGTGTTAGCTACTCTTGGAGTAGAAGTGGTAGGAAAAGTGTTAGCTACTCTTGGAGTAGAAGTGGTAGTAAAAGTGTTAGCTACTCTTGGAGTAGAAGTGGCAGTAAAAGTGTTAGCTACTCTTGGAGTAGAAGTGGTAGTAAAAGTGTTAGCTACTCTTGGAGTAGAAGTGGTAGTAAAAGTGTTAGCTACTCTTGGAGTAGAAGTGGTAATAAAAGTGTTAGCTACTCTTGGAGTAGAAGTGGTAGGAAAAGTGTTAGCTACTCTTGGAGTAGAAGTGGTAGGAAAAGTGTTAGCTACTCTTGGAGTAGAAGTGGTAGGAAAAGTGTTAGCTACTCTTGGAGTATAAGTGGCAGTAAAAGTGTTAGCTACTCTTGGAGTAGAAGTGGCAGTAAAAGTGTTAGCTACTCTTGGAGTAGAAGTGGCAGTAAAAGTGTTAGCTACTCTTGGAGTAGAAGTGGCAGTAAAAGTGTTAGCTACTCTTGGAGTAGAAGTGGTAGGAAAAGTGTTAGCTACTCTTGGAGTAGAAGTGGTAGGAAAAGTGTTAGCTACTCTTGGACTAGAAGTGATATTAAAGGTGTTAGCTACTCTTGGAGTAGAAGTGGTAATAAAAGTGTTAGCTACTCTTGGAGTATAAGTGGCAGTAAAGTGTTAGCTACTCTTGGAGTAGAAGTGGTAATAAAAGTGTTAGCTACTCTTGGAGTATAAGTGGCAAAAAAGTGTTAGCTACTCTTGGAGTAGAAGTGGTAATAAAAGTGTTAGCTACTCTTGGAGTATAAGTGGCAGTAAAGTGTTAGCTACTCTTGGAGTAGAAGCGGTTGCATTCTCTTAGTTTCGTCTGATTATTCTTTTATAAGAAACCAAATATTCTTTTAATCCCTCTGGTAGCCGACGACTTCGGAGCGCTATTTACCATAAAAAATGAAAATGGGTTTGTCAGTGGTTATGTAAAAATCTTTTTTTTTTTTTGAAAAAAATATAAAAATATATAAAAAAATGTATTATATTTTTTTTGGAGAATACGTATACTAAATCTGAATGTGTCCAATAAAAGTTAGTTTCTAAAAAAAATAAAAATTATTTCTCTTTTACCATATATTATTGTTTCTTGGATTACTGAATATTAAGAAACAAGATGTCAATTTATTTCTGGTATCTGGTTTAAAATATGTTAATTTTTAAACATTTTCTTCTCGTAGCTGGTTTTACCATTAAAAATATTTTTTTTTATACACCTATAAACCAGCGGTCGGCAACCTGCTGCTCCGAGTGGCTTGGGGAAAATATATTACTTTAAAAAAGTATTTATGTGTATTTTATTTGTGTTAGTTATTTTTTTTTTTTAGTGTTTTTGTTCTGAATTGGAAGATCTTTATGCGATCTTGAAATATTAAATGTTAAAATATTAAAAAAAAAAAGGATATTTTATTGGTTTTTTTTGTAGCTCAAAATAAGCGTTATACTCGCGAAAGCCGGTATTCCCGCCTGAACGCTATCTGAACTTTCAACCCCAACAAGGCTAGATATGGAGAAATCTAAGAAAGGAAAAATATCGGAGGAAAATAGATCGTTCAATGATGCTTGTGCAGAATCATTTGCTTTCACCTCTAACGAGAGTAGCACTTTGTGGATTTCATAAGCAACACTTTATAGCCCATCTTTAAAAGGGTGGTCAAAGCACTAATTGACTACTAATTAAGGCGGGGGGGGGGGTTAATTATAAACAGTCTATGAACAAGAACGATGTTTATATAATTATTGTTTCAATTGTAAAAGTTTGAGTTTTAGTTTGGTGATACCAAAAAAAAACTTGTTATAGGTAAAAACTCAAATGAAGATGAAAAAAGCAGAGGAGAGAGGAAGACTGAAGAAGATAGGCGAAGCAAAGAAAAGAGAAGAGGAAGTGAAAGAGAGGAGAGGAGCAGGAATACGAAGAGGAAGGAGCGAAGTAGAAGAAGAGTCCGATCCAGTTCGGATAGCAGCAGCGAAGATAGACGAAATTCTTCATCTTCTTCATCATCTTCTTCATCAGACAGGCGAAGCAGCCGGCGATATAAGAAACACCGACGTCACTACAGTAGAGGCAGTAGTAGTTCAAGAAGAAGACGAAGAAGAAGCAGCCATAATAAGACATCATCATCAAGAAGGCGTGGTGCTAGATCGAAGTCATCTTCATCTGAAGAAGACACTCCTCCAAGGCATCATCATTCCTCCAGACGAAGACATACCTAGGCTATAAAAGACAAAACGTCCTTATCGTATTGAAATCCCCCTTAGCGGTTTGGCACTCTGATCACAGAATCAAGCGCGAATATCGACAAAGCCTTCAATAATAATACATCTTGTATATTATCCAGTTCATAAAAACTACAGTTTTTATTTTTAATTTTTTTTTTTTTTTCTTTAGTCACTCAGTAAAACGAAAGTCATCATAGCATCATAAACTCTGACCTTTCACATCAAAAGCTCGCATAAATGTTTAAAGCTCAATTTCCTTTTTACCAACAAACATTTAATTCCTCTTTGAATAAACTCAAATAAAACTGCTTTTAACCTTCCTCTTCTCTAGTGTCTTCTTCATGTGTCCACAGTTTTGACATATTAATTTAAATGACTCAAAAATCATTATAAAAAATGACTTTTATAAAAAAAAAGTCATTTATTCTGTTTTTTTTCAATTATTAATTAAATTTCACTAATTTTTTCGTAAATTATGTAAGTTTTTTTGTTTGCAAATTTTTTTTCTTTAATAAAAGTAAAATAAAGTTTGTTCTCTTCTTTAAACATGAAGGACATTTAGTATGAAGGTCACTCCATGTGCATTACGAAAACACTATGCACATTCTATGATAACTCCTTCTCTCTGTAGTATTCTTATCATATTTTTTTTTGTTTCTATTAAGATTTAGTAATTTATTCTTGAAAAAAATTGTTCCTCTACATATACATATATAACGCATCAGTTTTTTTTTCTAAGTCTTCTGAAAATAGAACTAAATTTTTTTTTAATATACATACATATATATATTATTTATTTTTAGCAATTTGAGAATGTTATTTTAAATTGTTATAAGTGCTTGGGTTGTTGGAGTCAACTACTTCTTCAATGCTTGCTTATAATGTGTATATATATATATACATATATAAATGAAAGGTCGAAAGGTCAAAAGTGAGGTGTAAACATGCGAAAACTTATTGATGCATAATTGTATAAATAAACGTAATATGGAAACTGTCTTGTTAATACCAACATTCTTAAGTAGAAATCAGTGTTGTAAACACAAACATTTCAATTCTAAATTGTACTAAATGTTAATTGATTAATTCAAGTGAAAAGTAGAAAAAAAAATCTGCATATTATCCCTCACAGGGAGACTTCTGAGCTTCTACGATGTCAGGTACTCGTTAAAGAACTATTCTTCAGACAAAATGTAGGACTTCCAGTGTAGAATATTTGATTATGTAGACCAGAGGTTCCCAAAGTGGGTTTGTGGGTAAAGGTAAACCTAACATAAAAAACTCTGATGTAGTATATCACAGAGGGTCAATGTTTGGTCTGTGTTTATCTTTCTTATTGCTTGGTCACTGCTGCCTAACATAACCCCGGTTATCAATTTAATTCGTTCCAAGATTTAGTTGGAAAGGTAAGACACTCGTTTACCAGTCCAGTCGGACTGGTTTACATATATGTAAAAGTAATTAAAATGTTCGTAAATCCTTACATAGATCCCCGTACATGTATGTATATCATCTGGAGAAGAATACTAATCTGTATTTACTACTAGCAGATGAGCCTATCTTTGATGGTATTTTATGGAAATTCAGAGATGATACGTGGTATTCCAAAATATTATTATAAATTATAGATAGAATAGTAGAAAATATCATTATTGGTACAGTCCATAACTGTTATTAGATCTGGAATTTGTTTTACTTTGCAGCTTTAGATACTGAGCTCAAGTTTGATTCTATTCTAGTCATGTTGCTTATTTAGTACGCGGGAAGGTAGAACTCATTTGTTTTAAAAAGGAGAAAACTAGGATAAACGCAAAATCAACTAACATACCTACTAAAGGGGTCAGGTTAGCTCAGGAGTTGACGTAGTCACTCGGGGCTGGTAATTTCTGGTAATTCGGGGTTCGATTCCCACTTGGTTCCCGATTTATGCACGCACGAGGTGAATAAATCTGAGTACGTTGTTCCTCGGAGAGGACGTTAAGCCGTTCGGTCCCGAGCCTGTACGATGTCAGGTACTCGTTAATGCACTATTCTAAATGCACTTGAGTTAGGCAAAATTTAGGACTATCAATGGGGACCAGGTTAGCTTAGTGGTTAATGTACTCGCCTCTGGGCTGGTGATTTGGGGGTTCGATCCCCACCTGGCCTTCGATTTATTCACGCGGGAGGTGAATATATCTGAGTACGTTGTCCCTCGGAGAGGACGTTAAGCCGTTGGTCCCTTAGCCTGTGCGATGTCAGGTACTCGTTAAAGATCCCTACTCTAAATACACTTGAGTTAAACAACATTTAGGATTATCAATGTAGAAACAAAAAGCTGTTAAACGGCTAACGTTATCACCCGTTATGGGATCGTTTTAAACAAAAAATACCTACTTGCAACAATATCAGGTACCTAAAAATACCTGTATATGCTTTGTACAGTGTTGGATCTGACTCGATTCAAGTTATCTTTAATTTTTATACATTAGAGAAAAAAAATAAAATATATAAATATTTTTAGATACCTGATAATGTAGCAAGTAGGTATAGTTAGTTGATATACCTTTGTAGTTAGCCAAACACAGCTTTAAAGTCCATAACTTCCCTTCTTCGTAACATTTCCAATCTACTTATATCTTAGATTTTAAGTTAGACGTACACAAATCTACTGTCAATGTTTTAGTTTGCTTAAGACTTATGGTGGCTGGAGTTTGCTTGTGTCAAAATTTTTTGGGACTAACAAACAAAACAGTAATTTTTTGTTGTAAGGGTGGATTCGGTTTCTCCTAATATAAAACTCTTATAAAAACGTAAAGATAACTTGAAATGAATGCATTCTAAGAAAATTTACAGAAAAAGACCTTCCTTTTTTATTTATATAGATTATCATGCTAAAAGGAAGATGTGTTGATACCTCTTCACTGCATTTAATGAATATTATATTTGAATGATTAGCAATATCTGACACGCGTGCCAAACATGACTTGCAAAGTTCTCTCTTGTCATTCTTTATTTAACGACTTTTTAATAGATACTTACGTTATAAATGCATTTGAGAAAAATAAATGATTTTACATTACATAATACCATAGGCTGATAATAAAATACGAAATAAATGATTTATTTTAATAATTTGATAAGATAAATTCTTATCATAAAATGTTTAATCGATAATATATTGATATTTCTTTTGTAAATATCAAGAATTATTTAATTCATATAAAATTTGATTTAATTGTTCTACTAATTATATAACCATTGTAAAAGATAAATAGATTTGGACTTTACAAAAAAAAAATGACAACTTTTAAAAGAAATATATTTGAATTATATATCTTTTATTTTTTAAGAAACAGTTTAATACATTTCTTTTTATAATAAATTAAAGTTTATATAAAAAAAAAACCGAAAGAAGGGGACTATTTTAAAGTGAAATAATTTAGATGGCATTGGTTAGAGCCTAGTCATTCTAAAAAGGCGCTAATTCACTCCTAGATTAATCCTCCGCGTCCATTTAAACCCGTTCATTGTTCTAACCAGTTAATTCTCTAAAGAATACAACAAATAGTAAGTACAAATTCTTTCTTAACTTATTTCTGTGTTTTTAATGATAACTTAATTAGTTTAATGTTAAATATTATTATTTTCATAATTAGCGATTAAATAAAATGATTCCACAAACTGCATGAACTAAACCTATAGAAAGAACACACATAAAAGATTTCACAAAAACTTACTACTGTATTTGACTTTTCGACAAAGAAGAAAAGCGACTTTTATATGTGTTGTTTCTCTGGAATTATTTTATAAACATATGCATAAAAATAATTAAGTAATTCCTTGATAATTATTAATAAATCATCTTACAGTGAAGCAGCTTGATGAAGCTAATTAAGCTGATTATAATTATAATGTAATTATGGAGCTCAAATATATTTTACTTTTTACCTTCACGTATATTTTACGTGAAAGTAAATACATTATCTATTGTACTTATGTTTTCATCTACATATGCTTGCGAATCTTTATTCTCAGTGATGTAAATTAATGTTAAACGTTATGCGTCGTAATCTGAGTAGCTTGAAAGATGAAACTACAACTTTTCTCGGGTTAATTTCAAATAATGCAAGATTAATTTAAAGTAATTACGGTTAATTTCCATTACTCATTCGTATTATAATACCAAGTATTATCTATATACTTATAAAACTCTGATGTTTAAATGTTTGCACACAAGTGAAAATTAGAATACCTGTTAATTCCTGTTTATGAAGAATTATTCAAATAAATATTAAAGAAAACAGTAAGTACTTTATTATTTTACAAATTATGGCATTAAAAGTAAAAAAGAATGAAAAATAAATATTCTCAACATAGGTCTAGTAAAATTAACAACTCCAGATGTAAAGTTTATTTATGTTATAAACCAGATGAGTTTTTCTACGAAAGATCTCAGTCCCATTTTTGGGAATCTTATTAATGTTTAGACGATGTTTTTTTTATTTCTCGTATTTATTGTTAATTCTTGTTACATATATATATAGAACAAATTTTATTTATCAGGAATAGGTTTAGGTTCAAATAAAACTTTCAAAGCCAACATTTAATTTAATTTAACATGTGTATTTGGAATTGAAGCATTAAACATATGTATACAATTTCGAATGTATATATAATAAACTATTACATTAGAGGTTTAAAATGAATAATTTTAGGAATACAACCTTGAACACAAATGTATATTATCATAAAGACACATTCCTTCCATTAATGTTATTTTATGATGGGTAAAGTCAATGAAATATTTCAATGTACAGGTTTTATTGGTTTTAAATATACTTGATTGTGTATATACCCTCAATTGATGTTTCATTTATTTATGTAATGAAATAAATGACTTTTTTTTTACTTTTAAATGATTTTTTGTTTTATTAAATATACTTATTGTGTATATATCTTAATTCATGTTAAGAATACTATATCAAATGCTTGAACCATATAATAAATATTGTTTTTTGTGACTTAATAACAAGAAATAGCTATAACAGTTATTCCTGTCAATCACATTCAGTGAATGTATTTTATTAACTATTGCTATGGTATAATTTCTTAACACTGAGTGGCACAAGGGATCACGAGTTGTCTAGTATAAAACAATTTATTGATATAGCTTCTCGACTGATTTTAAAGCCTAAAGATAGGTGTCTTGAGGATTTTTGGTCTAAAGAAATTACACTCCTTGTTTAAACTCCGACGTTTCGCCAAAAATTGTTTTAACATTTTCAAGGCTACAAAAAAAAATTATTAATGACATAAGTAGTGAAAACAAATACATTCACGAAATATCAACCAACAGAAAACAAAAAAAACCCAATATAGGGTAAAAAGCTAATGAAATGGTCTCCAAATATAAAAATTTAATGGTATAAACAACGCGTTTCGAACACGTAGTGTTCTTCTACAGGCATTAACTGTACCAGTTGTACCACAGACACACAGCCTTAGTTAATGCCTGAAGAAGAACACTACGTGTTCGAAACGCGTTGTTTATACCATTAAATTTTTATATGTGGAGACCATTTCATTAGCTTTTTACCCTACAATGAGTAAATACTACATAATAAGTGATTGCACTACGTTAAAAAAAAACCCCAATCCTTTTGTGGTTTCCTTTTTTTCTGTATTGTGGTGTTTTATGGTTTGGTTTCTTTTTTGTTTTTTTGTTGGTTAATATTTCATGGATTTGTTTTTACTACTTATGTCGTTAATAAATTATTTTTAGCCTTGAAAATGTCAAACATTCTTTGACGAAACGTCAGAGTAAAAACCTGGAATATAAAGAACTCAAAATCCATCTTTGAACTTTAAAATAATATAATTTGATGATAACCTGTATAAATTACTTCCTTCACTGTTATAATAACAGTGATTTACTTACTTTGACTTCTATATTTTCATTTTTCTTTAGTGATTTTAAAAAAAGAAACTTTACTGTACATATTGATATAGCTTCTCGACCACTGATATTTCAAATTCACACAAGGGGTTCTTGAGGATTTTGCTAATAAACATACAACTCCTTATTATAAGCAGACGTTTTGCCAAAAGTTGTTTGGCATTTTAAAGGCTAAAAAATTATTTATTAACGATAATTAACAATTAAATCGAAACAATTAATTAAATTGTTTCTTAAGGCAAACAATTAAAACAATTTATCCTTTTGTGGTTCTTTTGTTACTGAATTTTTTTGTTTGTTTGGTTTGTTTTCTGTCGGTTGCTATTCCGTGGATGTATTTATCTTGCTTTACTTGTGTCGTTAATAAATTGTTTTTTAGCCTTGAAAATGCCAAACAACTTTTGGCAAAACGTCGACATATAATCATGAGTTATATGTTAATGGCCAAAATCCTCAAGAACTCCTTCGGTGAATTTACTGTACATGTATCTGTAAAAACACAGAGACATATTCATTAGTTTTGTTTTATCTATAAAGTTGGTAATACTGTGTGAGTGACTTTAAGCATTTAATTCATAAACATCTTGACATCAGATTCAATTTGTAATTTCCTTCTTTATGCTTATTCATTCAATTAGTAGATTGACACAAGACAATTGCTAAAAAAATCAGATTTTAATTAAAAGATAGTGTAAATTATAAAAACAAACTGTCCAACAGATAGAAATAATCTAATTACCTATAAAATCAGAATTGAATCTGTTTCAAGATGTTCCTGAATTAAATACTTTAAGTCATTTGCACAGTATTACCAACTTTATAGATAAAACAAAACCAATCAATACGTCATTGTGTTTTACATAGCCTTGTTATTGGATATATGTACAATGTGTTCAATTATCATCACTATATATATATATATATATATATATGATGTAATTTATTTGAGGTTTGAGGTCCAATGATTTTAAACTAGTCCTATTGCCGACGTTTCGACATATATTTATGTCATCTTCAGGGCTACAACATGATTGTTTTACAATTAGCACTACTATTTGGTAATTTATTACATTTTAATATGTTCGGTAACAAAGAGGAATTTATTGATAAATCAGTTATTACGACTATAGATTATTTTGTTATACATTGACATAAGGATATATATATATATATATATATATTCTTTTTTTTAACAGATTCAATAGGTGTATTGATAGAATAGGTTTTGATAGAATAGGTGTATTCTCTAATCGGGATTCGGTCAATTTTCTAGGATAAAAAATCAAACTCTCGTTGTCGACGTTTCGGTTTTATTTAAAACCTTTTTCATAGGCAGAAGTAAGAATTTTTTAACTAAGAAAATGTAAATTTCATTTGGTTTTCATGTAGAATCAATAGGTAATGTGGCTCACTTATTACTAAAATGGGTACCAAATAATAAATGAGCCATACTTTCCTTCCCTAGAACAGCACTAAAAGGTGAAAGCCTTACAATTGAGGGTGTTGGAATACCCTTTTTTTTTTTCTTTAAAATATCGTTTTTAGTATCGAAGCAATTTCTTTCAATTCCCTGAGAATTTCCACCATTAGCCTGGATAGATGTAATATTTTTGATGATTTGTTGGTGATCAACTCGAAAAAAAAAATTGTTGCCTAATTCAAGTGTATTTAGAGTAGGGATCTTTAACGAGTACCTGACATCGTACAGGCTCGGGACCGACTGGTTAACGTCCTTTGTAGGACAAAACATTAAACTCCAAAATGAATAAATCGAGTACCAGGTGGGTATCGAACCCTGGATCTGGGTATCGAAACGTCCCTCTGCGTAAGGAATGGATTTATTTATTCACCTCCGAAATGAATAAATCGAGTACCAGGTGGGTATCGAACCCTGGACCTGGGTATCGAAACGTCCCTCTGCCTAAGGAACGGATTTATTTATTCACCTCCAAAATGAATAAATCGAGTACCAGGTGGGTATCGAACCCTGGACCTGGGTATCGAAACGTCCCTCTGCTAAGGAACGGATTTATTTATTCACCTCCAAAATGAATAAATCGAGTACCAGGTGGGTATCGAACCCTGGACCTGGGTATCGAAACGTCCCTCTGCCTAAGGAACGGATTTATTTATTCACCTCCAAAATGAATAAATCGAGTACCAGGTGGGTATCGAACCCTGGACCTGGGTATCGAAACGTCCCTCTGCCTAAGGAACGGATTTATTTATTCACCTCCAAAATGAATAAATCGAGTACCAGGTGGGTATCGAACCCTGGACCTGGGTATCGAAACGTCCCTCTGCGTAAGGAACGGATTTATTTATTCACCTCCAAAATGAATAAATCGAGTACCAGGTGGGTATCGAACCCTGTCCTTTGCAGGACGAAACGTCCCTCTGCCTAAGGAACGGATTTATTTATTTTCCTCTAAAATGAATAAATCGAGTACCAGGTGGGTATCGAACCCTGGACCTGGGTATCGAAACGTCCCTCTGCCTAAGGAACGGATTTATTTATTTTCCTCTAAAATGAATAAATCGAGTACCAGGTGGGTATCGAACCCTGGACCTGGGTATCGAAACGTCCCTCTGCTAAGGAACGGATTTATTTATCACTCAAAAAACCATACAGTGGTATCAACGTCCTCTGCGTAGGAATGATATTTATCACTCAAATGAATAAATCGAGTACCAGGTGGGTATCGAACCCTGTCCTTTGCAGGACGAAACGTCCCTCTGCGTAAGGAACGGATTTATTTATTCACCTGCAAAATGAATAAATCAGTACCAGGTGGGTATCGAACCCTGGACCTGGGTATCGAAACGTCCCTCTGCGTAAGGAACGGATTTATTTATTCACCTGCAAAATGAATAAATCGAGTACCAGGTGGGTATCGAACCCTGGACCTTGGGTATCGAAACGTCCCTCTGCGTAAGGAACTGGATTTATTTATTCACCTCCAAAATGAATAAATCCAGTACCAGGTGGGTATCAAAACGTCCCTCTGCGTTAGGAATGGATTTATTTATTCACCTCCAAAATGAATAAATCCAGTACCAGGTGGGTATCGAACCCTGTCCTTTGCAGGACGAAACGTCCCTCTGCCTAAGGAACGGATTTATTTATTCACCTGCAAAATGAATAAATCCAGTACCAGGTGGGTATCAAAACGTCCCTCTGCGTTAGGAATGGATTTATTTATTCACCTCCAAAATGAATAAATCCAGTACCAGGTGGGTATCAAAACGTCCCTCTGCGTTAGGAACGGATTTATTTATTCACCTCCAAAATGAATAAATCGCGTAAGTACCCAGGTAGAGGTATTACCCTCAAAGATATCCCTGTTCGAAACGTCCCTCTGCGTTAGGAACGGATTTATTTATTCACCTCCAAAATGAATAAATCCAGTACCAGGTGGGTAACCCTTGCGAAACGTCCCTCTGCGTTAAGGAACGGATTTATTTATTCACCTCGCAAAATGAATAAATCCAGTACGGACAACCGGTGCGGTATCGAAACGTCCCTCTGCGTAAGGAATGGATTTATTTATTCACCTCCAAAATGAATAAATCAGTACCAGGTGGGTATCGAACCTGACCTGGTCGAACTCCCTCTGCGTAGGAAGGATTTATTTATTCACCTCAAAATGAATAAATCCAGTACCAGGTGGGTTACCCTTTGCGAAACGTCCCTCTGCGTAAGGAACGGATTTATTTATTCACCTGCAAAATGAATAAATCCAGTACCAGGTGGGTATCGACCTGGTTATCCCCATATCCTTCAGGATCGAAACGTCCCTCTGCGTTAAGGAACGGATTTATTTATTCACCTCCAAAATGAATAAATCCAGTACCAGGTGGGTATCGAACCCTGCCATTTGAGACGAAACGTCCCTCTGCGTTAAGGAATGGATTTATTTATTCACCTCAAAATGAATAAATCGAGTACCAGGTGGGTATCGAACCCTGCCTTTGGGACGAAACGTCCCTCTGCGTAAGGAACGGATTTATTTATTCACCTCAAAATGAATAAATCCAGTACCAGGTGGGTATCGAACCGCCTCTGCGTTAGGAAGGATTTATTTATTCACCTCCAAAATGAATAAATACAGGGATCACCGCTTCAGGACGAAACGTCCCTCTGCGTAAGGAACGGATTTATTTATTCACCTCCAAAATGAATAAATCCAGTACCAGTGGTTCGAACCTGGGTACTTAGACGAAACGTCCCTCTGCGTAGGAACGGATTTATTTATTCACCTGCAAAATGAATAAATCCAGTACCAGTGGTCAACCTGTCCTTTGAAAAGCCTTGTAGAAGATTTTATCCAAAAAAACCGGGTATCACTCCCTGCGTAGGAAGGATTTATTTATTCACCTCAAAATGAATAAATCAGTACCAGGTGGGTATTTCGAAACGTCCCTCTGCGTAAGGAACTGGATTTATTTATTCACCTGCTCAAAATGAATAAATCAGTACCAGGTGGTATCGAACCTGGACCTGGTATTCGAAACGTCCCTCTGCGTATAGGAACGGATTTATTTATTCACCTCCAAAATGAATAATCGAACAGGGATCACGTAAAAGTCCCTCTAGGAATGGATTTATTTATTCCCTCAAAAGAAATTCCGTGGTATCACCCTGTCCTTTGCAGGACGAAACGTCCCTCTGCGTAAGGAACTGGATTTATTTATTCACCTGCAAAATGAATAAATCAGTACCAGGTCTGGGTATACGACGACCCACTTACAAGTTTCCTCATTTGCGCTAGGAACTGGATTTATTTATTCACCTCCAAAATGAATAAATCCAGTACCAGGTGGGTATCGAACCCTGTCCTTTGCAGGACGAAACGTCCCTCTGCGTAAGGAACGGATTTATTTATTCACCTGCAAAATGAATAAATCCAGTACCAGGTGGGTATCGAACCCTGTCCTTTGCAGGACGAAACGTCCCTCTGCGTAAGGAACGGATTTATTTATTCACCTCCAAAATGAATAAATCGAGTACCAGGTGGGTATCGAACCCTGGACCTGGGTATCGAAACGTCCCTCTGCGTAAGGAACGGATTTATTTATTCACCTCCAAAATGAATAAATCGAGTACCAGGTGGATATCGAACCCTGGACCTACCAGTGTCCTTTGCAGGACGAAACGTCCCTCTGCATAAGGAACGGATTTATTTATTCTCTTCTAAAATCAATAAATCGAGTACCAGATGGATATCAAACCCCTGGGAGTACATTAACCACTAAGCCAACTTGGCACCCATAAATTAATGTAAAATCCCCATAAATACGTTACCTACCCAATGGCTTTAGCGTAATAGACAACTGAAGGTTATCTCATTTTATGCTGACTCAAAACTAATCCTTTTCAATTTTCAACGCCACCTATAATTGGCCGACCTGTGTTTTTGACTTGTTTGGACTGTGTCCATGACTTGCATGTAAGATCAAATACAATTCAAAGTTCAAGAGCAATACCTTTTCGACTTTCTCAACATATTAAATGTAGCTGTTGAATGAAATTAGTTTACAATTGTAATAAAATCCAATCACAGAAGGTATTTCCCCAAGAATTCGTTTTCCTCGTTCATTTCTCTCCTCTTTCGGTATACTATTATTATTATTATTATTATTATTTGAGGGTGACTATAGCACTGCGTCTTAAAAACTATTGTACTTCCCCTCGTCTGTACTAAAGTACCCCCAGCAGTTAGCTTCAACGCCTCCAAGAACCTCAGCACTTTTTCTGCTTCCAGCGGTAAAATTGTTTCTATGGTTTTTGTTGAGTGTCCTCAAGCACCTACCTCTGTGCAGTAAAGTTGCCTTACAGTCAGTCATCAGGTGAAACCTGGATTGCGATTATGTAAAATCACACTGCGATAAAGTCAATGCCTCACCTAACGTGAACCCCATAGCATGTCACTGGTTCCCAACTGCCATTGCAAGCTAAAAAAATTACTGAAAATTGCCCTAAAATTTGCTAAACGCGATAAAAAAACGGGCCAAATGGCAATATAAGAAAAATAAAATCCTAAATAATATTTTATTTTTAAACAAGATCTAAAAATCTTCCCTTTAATGAACTAAACGAAAGATTTCTGAAAATTCGTCATTCAATGTTGAAACGAAATTCAATTCTTCATGAATATCTTCATAGTTTGATTCTAATTTTATTATTGTTCGAAATTTTATTTGTTTAATTCTATTTCGTGGGTGAATTTAATTTTATTTATCGAATTCAAATAATTTTTTATGTTTTTCTGGTTTCATAGATTTTATTGGTCTCAATTTTATTAACTACGTCAAAAAAAAAATATCAAAATCATAGCAGCAATGTTTATAACTTATATTATTAATATTAGAAGCTGTCATGTTGATCTTGGAGTTGTTGGAGCGCTTTCGGACGTTGTCCATCTTCGATCGCAACTAACCTACTGAGCTGTTATCAAAAGGTTATCTGTCAAATCCACTGCTATCTTTATATTATTATTACATCTTATTCAGTTATTTTTTTTATTTTATTTTTTTAGTTATTATCTAGTCTGATTCTGTTATAGTTATTATTTCCGTCGTCTTAATGTCTGTTCAGGCGTCTTTTTATTTTAATTAATGGTTTAATAAGCAATATCGGTTTGGTGGTTTATTTGTTCGTTTATTAAGTTACCCACATTTTTTATGTTTATAGATTTCAAGTTGTTTAGTTATATTGAAAGTCTCTGTCCTTTCTGTCCTGTCTGTAGTTAAGTCCATTGTGTTTTTTAAGCTGTCAGCTGCATGTCCGTGTTCTGTTAGGTCATTTATGTAATTGGATTTCTTTGTATTATTGAAATAGTCTGTAAGATGACCACATATATTCAACACAAATTCTTCTTTTCTTTTATGTTTCTTTATTGTTGGACCAAACCTCGATAAAGAGAAAAAAAATAGGGTTATTATTTTGTCATTGTAGGGTAAAAATCTAATGAAATGGTCTCCACATATAAAAATTTTAATGATATAAACAACGCGTTTCGAACACGTAGTATTCTTCCTCAGACATTAACTAAAAAATACAATGACAAAAATACATTTAGTTAATGCCTGAGGAAGAACACTACGTGTTCGAAACGCGTTGTTTATATCATTAAAATTTTTATATGTGGAGATCATTTCATTAGATTATTACCCTACAATGAGTAAATACCACATAATAACTGATTGCACTACATTAGAATTATTATTTTGTATATATAATATTAAAAATGGTATTACTCGTTCACAAAGCTGTTTATTCTGAATAGATAATACATCTTTAACTCTGGGAAACACCTTTTCAATGATCTCAAATACGCAATATATTCATATACGCAAATAAAATTAAAATCAACTAACAATACCTATCTACTTGATACACCTGTGTATTTTCAAAATAAACATGTCCGTGAAGTTAGCAGAATACAGCTTAAACGTCCATAACTTCGCTTCTACGCTGAATTATCAATCTATTTAGAGTCTATATTTTAAGTCAGGCATACACAAATCTAGTGCCAAAGTTTCAGCTTGATATGTTTCATGGTTGCTGAGTTTACTTGTGACAAACATTTTTGCTTTAAACATCCATGAATTCACTTCTACGTTGAATTTCCAATCAATTCAGAGCCTATATTTTAAGTTAGACACAACACAAATCTACTGCCAAAGTTTCAGCTTGATATGTTTTATGGTGGTTGAGTTTACCTGTGACGAAATTTTGCGGACAAACTGACAAACGGACAGAAATTTTTCTAAGGGTGGAATCGGTTTCTCCAATGCATGAAACGTAAAGAAAACTTGAAATGAGTCAGTTCTAAGCAATGTACAGACAAAATCATTATTTTATTTATATAGTTATACTTGTGCTACTGTCATCAACGAGCGCGCAAGCAACTGGCTACCCTGGCTCCATGCCTTTACTTTATTACCATTGTTTATATTATTCAAATGTTAAATTAAATTTTTTTTTGTTACATTTATTTATAATATATTTGTTCTACTATTATCGGCGAGCAAGCAATCCATTTGGCAACTCTGGTTCCATACCTTACTTTATTACCAGTGTTTATATTACCCAAATATTAAAATAAAAAAAATTAATATTTATGCAATATTAATATTTAATAATAAATGTACACTAATCTCATCGGTGAGCACGCAACACAAGATACCCTGGCTCCAATTTTTGGAATTAAATAATAATTTTCTTTTATTTAAAATTATTCAGAAAATAAATAATATATATTGTAATTTCAGGTCTTTATATTAACGGAAAATGGGTGAACAAACTCACGAACTTTATATATATACAGTGGATTCCGCTTAATTGGAACACCGCTTAATTGGGACAGCCGCTTATTTGGGACAAATCTCAAAGAACGGAAACCATACTATGAACTACAATTGTAAATTTGTATGTTTAATTGGGACAACATTCCGCTTAATTGGGACAGTAAATTTAAGATTTTAGTACAGTAGAGTCCTGATTAACCGTAGTATGTTTTAACTGAGTTCCGGTTTAACCGAGCCGGTGCAGCGGCAAAACAAACACTACCCCCTTCTAAATCCCGGGAAAGCCAGAAAGGCGGCTTCTTTCTGAACCCGATATCCGTGTTTTAAAAATCCACAGCTGCCTCATGTTCACATTTGCTATCTTTTCCATCCGAGCCAGTGCAGCGGCAAAACAAACACCACCCTCCCCCCCCCATGCTTAATGGCATTGTTCCTAAAACCAATCAAATGAATTTCCAAAAAAAAAGTGAAATTCATTTAATTGGGACAGCCGCTTAATTGGGACAAAACGCCTCGGTCCCGATGTGTCCCAATTAACCGGAATCGACTATATATATATATTCGTAAATTTTGGTAGCAGTCCTTCTTTGACACACACATTATTGAAAATGACACCAAATTTAGCTGATACCTGTTTCTTAACAAGTTTCTCAATTTTTCTAAATAACACTCTCGTTATTTCGTCTACACAATGAAGTACATCTTCTATGGTCGACATGTTTCGAATGATCAACATTCATCATCAGGACGTGAATAAGATCTAAGGTGAAATATTTGGTTTATTATATACATGGAAAAGGTAGAAGGGGTTGTTTTCCATAAAGTTTAAGTAATGGTGGGCGTTAATCCTGTGGGGTGAGTGGCCTCTCGGCCTGAGTCGCTACCTGCAAGGGTTTCTGGATACCCTTTTTTTTTCAGCTTCTTTCAGTTCTTTTGTCATGATCTGACTGGGTTTAGATCAGGCATGAGCAACCTTTTGTGAACTGAGGGCCGCATTATATAATTTTCAAGTGACCGCAGGCCGCATGGTAATTTCTGTGGTATTTCGATATATACAGCTTATATGTATAATGTATTGTTATAAAGATATAGAAATACATATTGTACGCTATATTAATGTGTCAATAATTATTTAACTTTTTATTGTTCCTATAATGAAAATTATTATTCATATCTCATTATTTCCTTATGATAAATAATGATCACAAACAATCTTCAAAAGATTAGTGCGTCATGTTTGAAAAAACTAAAACATTTGTTGCTATAGAGCTCTCTATCTCTCATGTTGTAATTTCCTTCAAAAAGTCAGGGTGAGCTTTTTTTAATAACCAAAAAGCAAAGGAACTTTTAATATTAAGATAGAATTCCAGATAATCTCCGCGGGCCGCACAAATACACGTGCTGGGCCGCATGTGGCCCGCGGGCCGCAGGTTGCCCATGCCTGGTTTAGATCCTGTTTGCTTTGTTGCTTCGGCTCTAAGTTGATCCTGCACTAATCTTAGTAACTAATTATTACATAAAGACTTGCATTTACTTATAGTAGTACTAATAGTAAGTGATTGTGTATGTGTGTAAACTGCTAGAGTGGGGGGGGGGGGGGGGGGGGTGGAAACGGAGATTATCCTCCCAAAGTTTGTGACCTTGCTACAACAGTGTTTTATGAGTTGAATTCATATTTGACCCAAGCATGACCTCTACAGTATAGATACATGCAGTGCTTTGTTTATGTACAATGCATTACAACTGCGCTTTGTACAACTGTACTATCGATAGGATCAATAAATAACTTATATTACTATCAAATTGAATAGCATTCGCTAAATCGATTCCTATTCTACTAATCGACATTTTTAATTTCTTATCAATTGTGTTTCAGTGTGAGGTTATAATATATCAGGTTATAACTGAAACCAATTTTAATATAAACTAGAGATTCCCAAAGTGGGTTCCGCGGAACCCAGGGGTTCTTTAACGGACTGTCTGTCTGGGGTTCCGCAAAAAACATTTAGAGAAAACATTTTTCTAATTTTTTTTTTTGGAGGGTATGGATTTCTGTGTTTCTTGTGAATCATGAAACCGAATAATACTTATACACATAAGTAGAAGTGGCCAAAATTTTATTCATATTTAGCATGAATCACTTATCAGTTATAACCTGAACTGATAAGTTATAACCAAACTTATCAGTTTTTGGAGCTATCTGATTCCCGAATTTCTTTCTATTGTAAAAATAGCAGTTCACACATTGCTGTCACTTCCCACTACCTAATTATGTAAAACCGGTTTTTCCTTTTATACTGCCATAAAAACTAAATACGAAAGTAGACTTAATGCTCTGTTTGACTTGAGAATCAAACTTTCAACTATAAAACCAAAAAATGATTACAAAATAAACTCTGTGTTAAAATTGCTAGTAATTCTGTTTTATGTGTTATTCACTTGTGGAAAATATGAAAATTAAATTTTTTTAGTTTTGAATTTTTCTTTTTAAAAAATTCGTATTGCAGTAATATTACTTTTTAATTGTTTTTTTTTTTAAACATTCATACTATTTATAAAAGCAAATGATAATATTTATATTATATGATTGTATGAAATCATTAGAATTTGGGGTTCCTGGGAAAGTTACTGAAGCAAAAAGAGTTCGCGAGGAAGAAAAAAGAAGTTTGAGAAACTCTGGATACAGACGAAAATCAGTACACATTACGGAGTTCCTGTTGCGTTCGGGTAAGTTCGGGCTGTAAAATCAGCGTTCGTATCTGACTTCGGCTTTTAGTTCCCTGCTTCTCCCATTATTCATAATTGGTTTGATAAGTCGAAGTAATTCGACTCATGTCGGAGTCATCTCTCTATATAACAACATAATTAGAAATGACTTGCGTTTATTAACCAACTATTAAAAGGTCAAAAATAAGTAATTCATTATATGGTTCGAACGTTTATTTCATTTACAAATTAATGGCCAGTACAAAATAAATACATTATAATTGATAATAAAAATAATATTTACATAATTCAAAATAATTTTATTTCGACAAACAAAAGCATTGGTAACTTGAAAAAACATCTAATCGATGCTGTTTTTAGGAACGTGAATAATTATAATTTAATTTTTATATCTGTGACTATTATCGAGAGGATTAGGATTTTATACTTTTGACAAATGTTAAGATTTTTTATTTAGAAAAAAAATCGTAAGATTTATTTTTATAAAACCCATTTCTCATGTTTTATAATATTTTAAAATCGTAAAATTAAGAATTTAAGGTTATCGAGTCTTAAGATTGTCATAATTTTTTTTTTAAATTATGCGATATCTTAAGATTAAACCTTAAAATCTTAAGATTGAGATACTTTTTAAAAATGAAGTAGTTTTGATTTTTTTTTTAAAAATCGTAAAATAAAGAATTTAAGGTTATCGAGTCTTAAGATTTTCATAATTTTTTTTTAAATTATGCGATATCTTAAGATTAAGCCTTAAAATCTTAAGATTGCGATAATTTTAAAAATGAAGTAGTTTTGATTTTTTTATTTAAATCGTTAAATTAAGAATTTAAGGTTATGGAGTCTTAAGATTTCCATATTTTTTTTAAATTATGCGATATCTTAAGATTAAACCTTAAAATCTTAAGATTGCGATACTTTTTAAAAATGAAGTAGTTTTGATTTTTTTTAAAAAATCGTAAAATTAAGAATTTAAGGTTATCGAGTCTTAAGATTTTCATAATTTTTTTTAAAATTATGCGATACCTTAAGATTAAACCTTAAAATCTTAAGATTGCGATACTTTTTAAAAATGAAGTAGTTTTGATTTTTTTTTAAAAAATCGTAAAATTAAGAATTTAAGGTTATCGAGTCTTAAGATTTTCATAATTTTTTTTAAAATTATGCGATATCTTAAGATTAAACTTTAAAATCTTAAGATTGCGATACTTTTTAAAAATGAAGTAGTTTTGATTTTTTTTAAAAAATCGTAAAATTAAGAATTTAAGGTTATGGAGTCTTAAGATTTCCATAATTTTTTTAAAATTATGTGATATCTTAAGATTAAACCTTAAAATCTTAAGATTGCGATAATCGTTTAGAATGAAGTAGTTTTGATTTTTTTTTTTTTTTTTTTAGTGATAATATCCGTAGGGGGCGGGTGTGGCAGCGATAGCGTATCCTGGAGCAACAGCATGTGTAGCGATAGCCGCGTGTGGTGCGACAGCGTGGGTGGCGACTGCGTGGGTGGCAACTGCAGGGGTTTTAATGATAGCAGGCTGTTTGACGGCCAGTCGCTCGACCTGGGTGAAGGGCTGGACAACACGGACTTCTTCCAGAGTTTCGATAGGTCTTGAGACAACAACACGTCTTGTTTGGACAGATTCTCTGGATTGGGCTGATGGTGGGGCAGGGGTTACGCTGAGGACACGAGCTCTGACTCTGCTGTCACGAGCAGCAGGGGTAGGCAATGGTTGTTGTTGTTGTTGTGGTGGTAATGGTGGTAGAGGACCAGATCTTGATGACTGTCTTAATTCAGGTTGGCTGATTCTCCCTTGAACTTCAACTTCTCCTGATAAAAGAGAAATCAGTCTTGCTTGATTATCTTGTTCTTCTCTTGGGCTTAAATTTGATCGTAAAAGTAATGATGATTGAGGTGCAAATCTAGGTAGGTCTGTTAATTGGCTTGATCGTGATGAAGGTACTTGAGGAGGTGATGGAAAAGAAGGGATTTGTGGTGGACGAGGAGGTGGAGGAATCCTGGGAACAGGAGGAGGAGAAGGAATACTTGGTACAGGACCTTGGGAGCGTTGCTGAGGGAATGATTCTCTGAAAGGTGCTGGAGGAGTTGGAGGAAGCGATTGCCTTGCCCTGGCAATATCAGGATTGTCAATGGCTACTGAATCAGAATCGTCGAATTGGAATGGAGGTTGGGAAGGATCTGCCGATTGGGGAGGGAAGTCAGGTTGTTGTGGAAGTTGAGGTGGTAGAGCAGGTTGTGGAGGTAAAGGAGCAGGTGATGCAGGTATATGATGAGTTGGCTGTTCAGCATAAAGAGCATGCGTGTGAAGGCCTGATCTGATAACTGTAGGACTCTGACTTCTTGAGGTAGGTTGTTCCAGTTCTACAACAGCTTCTCCTACAGGCCTTACAACAGTCCTTTCTTCAATATCATAGAATTGCTTTTGGATTGCTGGTCGGCGGATTTGAACTGTCTTTGTTGCCACCTGTGGCCTTGCCACGTCAACGATCTTCTGCACGTATCCAGGCTGTGCTACATGAACAGGTGTTGAAACTGCTGAAACCACAGGCGCTGTACGTATATAAGAAGCAGCCGGTACGACAGGAGCTTGGACATATTGAGGCGCTGCGTAAGCAGAGGTAAGGACTGGCGCTTGAGGCAACAAAGGCAAATGGTTGCCATATACTTGCGATGATGTGTACGTAACTCCGGCAGGGTTGACGTATGGCATCCTGACAGAGTAGTGGCTAAGGAGGCCGCCTCCTAGGGCGCTCCCCACGGTGCACAGCACTAGTGCAGACAGAAGCATCTCTGCAACAAAACAACCCACTTTAGAAAACACTAAATCATCATTCCCCATCACATCGTCAACAACAACTCTTTCTCACACTTTGCTGTCCTGTCCTATAGCCAAACCTCTCATACAGTAACATTAATATACACGCTAATATCTTCAGGCAATTAACACTTTAATATATATATATATATATATATATATATATATATATATATATATATATATAAGATTTCACATAAACACGTGAAACAACAATCAATGATCAAACCACAATAAGAAGATAGTCTTGTTTTCCCATTTCTTATTGTGGTTTGATCATATATATATATCCTTCATTTATACATGTGAGATTAAACTTTCTGCCCACTTTTGTCTTAATTAGTTTTCTGGATTTCTTTTCCAAATCTCGAAGTCTTACTTTCATTTCTTTTGGAACTAGGTGTAATAACTCACCATATGTTTTGTTGTCCATTTTTTTATTTTTACCGACGTTTCGGTCTTCTTCGATTATCTACTGGGTGATTTTAGAACACATACTATTTTAAACTATTTAACATTTTTAACAAAAACTAAATTTTAACGCTCGACTAACAAAATATAAATATAAACAATTAAACTGGCAGGTTGCAATTCCTGTTATACACACACAGGTGTGTCTTCAGTTTCTTCATTCCTTGTTGAACTTCCTATATGTTGAGGTTGGAACTGTCCCATGTGCAACTTCAATATGTTTGCAAAACTTGCAGTTTGATTATTGAAACAATCAAACAAGTTTTGCAAACATATTGAAGTTGCACATGGGACAGTTCCAACCTCTACATATAGGAAATTCAACAAGGAATGAAGAAACTGAAGACACACCTGTGTGTGTATAACAGGAATATATATATATATATAATTAAAATAAGCAGTGACACATAAACAGAAACACAACAAAGACTCACTTTTCAATATTTCGACCGCCATTACGGTCGAAATATTGAAAAGTGAGTCTTTATTGTGTTTCTGTTTATGTGTCACTGCTTATTTTAATTGTTATTTGTCCTGCCGGACCGTTTTTCGTTTATCATGGTATATATATATATATATATATATATATCCTCCGTCTTCAGGAGAGATAAGAGAGGGAAACCAAGCGCACCGGATCAGAGACGGTTGGAGACCAACAGTGTTGCCGCATGCACGCCCAGTCACAGAAAATAAGGTAGACAGGAATCAATTTATAATTACATTAAATTTTTCTGTGACCGGGCGCGCATGCGGCAACACTGTTGGTCTCCAACCGTCTCTGATCCAGTGCGCTTGGTTTCCCTCTCTTATCTCTTCTGAAGACGGTTCAAACCGAAAATTAGAGACTGTAAGTGTGTGCTTTTGATTTCTCTATGTTTCTTGGTCTATATTGAACTATATATATATATATATTTTGGGTCCGTCTGGTTTCCCATCTTTAAGAGCAACTGACTATATTTTATTTTTTCTTAAAACCTACCTAAACTTGTTATCAACATTGTGGATTCAGTGTTGTCTGTATGGTTAAATTTAGTTTAATTGTTACATTTTTTCTCTTTTATTTCTTATTTCATTATCTATTTCCAGTTCTTTGTGTCTTCGTTTGAATGTTAGTAGAGGGTTTGTTAAAATGTTTGTTTTATGGTTTGTCTGTTCATTTATTATCTTGTTTGTCATTTTATATTTATATATTTCTATTTCGTCTTTTATTTTCATTCGTTATCTTTTTTTTGATAATACGTAAATGAACAAACATTTTAACAAAACCTCTACTAACATTTAAACAAAGACACAAAGAACTGTAAATAAATAATGAAATAAGAAATAAAACGAAAAAATGTAACAATTAAACAAACATGCAAACTAAAATTTAACAATACAGGCAACACTGATTCCACTATGTAGATAACAAGTTTAGGTAGGTTGCAAGAAAAAATAGAATACAGTCAGTTGCTGTTGAAGATGGGAACCAAAGGGACCCGAAAACCGGTCGAGCTCTACAGAAACTTTACGAGGTGTAACGGATATTATTGCTAATAATTCTAAGAAAAGGTTTATTTCTTACAGTTAATGGTGATGCATGTTTAGTTATCACTTGGATAGAGCCACTGGGGTATTGGTGAGTTTGCAGTTAGAATTATTTGGCCGACTGAACACGGAAGGGAGACAGATCATTTTACTATAAAACTGCGGACGTGGACGAGGTCATGTCATTGAACAACCAATAGGTCTAATCAATGACAAAGCTAAAATCCATTGACGCTATTAACACTCAGGCGTTATTCCAGTTTTGTATTTCACCTAAATATTGACAACCAATTAAAGGATATCTATCGTAATGGAACAGCCATGAATTATTTCATCACATATCGAAAATGTAAGGCATTGTAGGTCAGATTGACCATTGTATCTGACATCATACAGGCTCGGGACCGACAGTTTAACGCCCTCTCCTAAGGACGACGTGCTTATATTTATTCACTTTTCACGTCAATAAACCGAGGGCCAGAGTTGGTTTCGAACCACGGACCTGTCACTTCAGAAACAAAAACGTAAACCACTTAGCTAACCTGGCCCGCTAGGTTAAGTTGGAGTGGTAGTCCCACAAGGACGCACACATAGCCCGACTATTAGCCCTTTATGATACCACACAATGATGATTGGATTCAATATTGTGAGTCCTAAATTTTACCTCAAGTGTATTTGCAGTAGGATTCTTTAACTATTACCTGACATCGTACAGGCTCGAGACCGACGGCTTAACGTCCTCTCCAAGGGACAACGTGCTCAAATTTATCCAGCGTGAATAAATAGAGGGCCAGAGTGAGATAAAGAACCAAAAACCTACCATTCCAGAAGCGAGCAAGTAAGCCAATGGGCTACCATATCGCTTACTTCGCTATCTCATCATCGCTTACTTAACCCTATCTCACTTCGCTTAAGTATATAACTTTTGTAACTGGTAATATTAAACCATCAACACCTTATATACTCCTTGTTTCCAAGTTTGATTTTAAATAAATCGTCTAAACCTCACTTTTCGACGAGTTATATATATTATATTATGTAATATATATGCTTAAAATAAACTATAACACATAGATAGAAACATAACAAAGACTCACTTTTCAATATTTCGACCGCCATAACAGTCAAAATATTGAAAAGTGAGTCTTTGTTATGTTTCTGTCTATTTGTTACAGTTTATTTTCAGTGTAATCTGTTCTGCCCGACCGTTTTTCGTTTATCATGATATATATATATATATATATATATAATATATATATATTATATATATATATATATATAATACAGCGGTTCGCACTCCTTTCTTCGACGTGGGGAGATCTCTCTCACTTCGTCCTCTCTTCTAGTCTACTCTCCTGATGACGAACAACAGTTCGAAATATTGAATTCTGTAAGTGTTTTTTTTATTCTCTTTTCTGTGTCGTGCTTTGTGTAATTTAAAGTATAATAAAGTATAAAAAATTATAAAGTAATTCTATCTTTTTTGGACCACAAAAAATTACAGCAACCAGCAGAGGTTATTGAGGGTTGGTCTACACAAACAAACCCTTCACTTACGCCAACGTTTCGCTATATTTTTATAGCGTCATCAGGGCTTTACACATAACAAGATATACGTCCAACGTATATTTACGTTTATTTACAAATAACAAGTTATACGTTGGACGTATATCTTGTTATTTGCGAAGCCCTGATGATGTTATAAAAATATAACGAAACGTTGGCGTAAGTGAAGTGTTTGTTTGTGTAGACCAACCCTCAATAACCTCTGCTGTTTGCTATATATATATATATATATATATATTAATTTTCTATGAGTTGTCCGGGGAAAGAAATATGATTCGTTGAAATGCTGACCCGATGGGACCCGAGCGGGCAACTGGGACCGCACACATGGACCTACTAATTCTACTGTCCTATTGGTCAGCATTTCAACGAATCATATATATATATATATATATATATATATCTAATTTTCGGTTGAACCATCATTAGGAGAGTTGAGGTAGGGACATCAAGCGCACTTGTGAAGCGACTGTTCGAGGCTTTGGTCTCCAACCGTCGCTTCACAAGTGCGCTTGGTGTCCTTATCTCAACTCTCCTGATGACGGTTGAACCGAAAATTAGAGACAGTAAGTGTGTTTCTTCCTTAGTTCTGTGTTTTGTGATTCATCGTGAAACGTTTGTTGTCCTTTTGGATCGTTTTCCTGTTTACAATATATATATATATATACTTTTTATTATATATTTTATACTTTATATATAAATCACATACTTAGCACGTTCATGTTAGAAGAATTTAAGATTAATTTCAAACAGTAATTAAGTTGAATAGAGTTAAATAATAAAAATAAAAAAAATATTAATAAAACGTGTAATAAAATTTGCATTAATTATTATCCAGCATTTTGGATGTGTAAAATAATGAAGATGTATATATAAAAAACAAAAAGTTTTAGAGTTACCTCAAAACATGGAAATCCATTAAAAACTGGAAGTCGCTATTCTGTGTTAGTCAATGTGGTTGATCGTTTACAAAACCACCTTTGTTCCGGGAGAATTTAATTTGTTTATTGTAAATTAAAAGTTTTCTTATCTCGACCACGTGTTTTCTACACTATTTTTCTTTATCCATGGTTTTGTCCAGAGTTGTCCAGCGATCTTCAACTTTTTTTACATCGCGACCCATTTTTGATGCGAAAATTTATTCGCGACCCTTTAGTGAGAACAAAAATAAAAAAAAAGGGAAAATTAATATAAATTTGATTAATAGTAACTTTAATGAGATTACTGTGACGCATTAATAACAAATAAATTATTTATTTAATTTAGTCCTTTATTTTCTATTTTGAAAATAAACAATTTCAAACATTTCTCGGCCCCCTTGGGGGGTCGCAACCCACTGGTTGAAGAACCTTGGAGTCCTGAGTCAAACAATTTAAAGAGAAAACACCTTTAAGCCAATGTTTCTTCTATGTTTCTAGACATCTTCAGTGCTAACATGAACACAAAATTTGAATAGCATGACTTGATGAAATTTCACTACTTTACAGTATATAATAAGGATATAATAATGTATATCCATTATAATGATGCAATTTATATTCATTTAATTAATTTTGTGTTTGACGTAGCCTTAAAGATGTCGAATGGACGAAAACATGTTGTATTAAAGGTGTTTTTGTGAGTACTGTTTAACGCTAGATAAAACCTACATAATAAAGAAAAATCTGGAGTGGCTTACACTCAACTTTACTATAAGTAACTTAATATCAAATTTCATGAGTATGTAATATATAACGTCTCTTTTAGGCATAATGTAAACATCTAAATGGGATATGATTATTAGTCTTTCATTCCTGAGGTAGTAGAGATTTTCCAGCACAATAATATTTCTCTTACATCTGTTAAAAGTCAATAAACAATTTAAATTGTTCCTTTATAAATATCAATTTTATCTCAGTGGAATCGATCAAAAAATTTCTAAGTCAATGTAAACAATGAAAAAAAAATATAAAAAATTCGACAAGTATAGCAGGTGATCTCTTAGTCTAAGATAAACAAAGTTTTTATAGCGTTATTGCACTTTCCCATAATTGAAACTTCATGAATTTTTTTTTATGAATTGCTAATTTTTTGTTCCATTTTTGGTCAAATTTTAATTATTTTTTAATGAGCCATTTAGCGTCAAAAAAAACATTTTCTGAAAACAAAAATCGTACTATAACGCCCCATTAGCGAATGTAATTTTGAAAAAAAATATCTCAACTCATTCTCCACATAATGTTCTATTTATAGGCATAGTTTCATTTTGATCCGTCAAACAGTATGGCTTGTATTGCTCTCATAAGGTTTGAGATTGAATTATAAGTCAAAATTTGTACATTTTATTGAAAAAAAAATTTTCTATTGTTTTAAAATTCTAAATATATTTTTCGTTTGTTCCATTTGTAACCTCAAAGATAATGTCAAAATTTCAAAACTCTAGTGTTATCAGTTAAGGAGAAATAAATGTTTTAAAAAAAAACGGTTTTTGGCAAAAAAAGTGACTTTCCCATCATACATAATTCTTCCCAAACAATAGGGATCTTCGTCTTTATGAGGCCCATTTTTGTGTAAAATATCAACTAGATCCATCAAAGATTCTGGACCGTAGCGTGGTAACAAGCAATGCTAACACACTCACCCACCCACCCACACACACACAGACATCATCGTAAAAACTTCATAAAACGACTTCTGGGACCTCAAAACATGTAATTCCGTCAAAATCTCGAGATCGAATATTTTCACGATCACTATACTTTACTTATAGTAAAGTAAAAATAGTGTCGATTGTTAATTAAATTGACTGTGCGTAAAATATAGAACTCATTATTAAAGAATTATAATAGAATATAGAGATCTCAAACGATCCCATTTCAAATGATACGCCGCGTATTAATCGACTATTAACTAGCTTCGGGTTTCTTAACCTTCCTACAAATTCTCGACTTAAGTTTCCATATTAACAAAAGTTTTCTTTTCAAACTGTAGTGTTCTTCTTCAGTTTTATCTACTTAACAATGAGAAAATTGATTTTTGAAACAGAAAAAAAAACAAATTTATTAAAGTAAAATAATTATTTTTTTTTTTATATTGTGGTTTTATCATATATTAAAAGCTCCTGCTGCAGGTTACAGTGACTTGATACTTTTCACACAATTTGTATGTGTGTGAGAACTGCTCTGTCATGTTATGACTGTCTCACTCACATCACTCTGACCAGTGATTGGTGACATGCGTGTCAGTTTCGACACGCGTGTCAGTTTCGACACGCATGGCAGGTTTGCAGCGCGTGTCAGTTTCGACACTCATGGCAGATTTTCCATGCATGTCAGTTTTGACACGTGTGCCAGTTTCGACACGCGTGTCAGTTTTCGACACGTAACCTCATTTATACCGACACGCAACTTCAAACATAAAAAAAATATCATAATTTAAATATTCGTTTCTCCTAACAGCCAAAATTGATTATTAATAATAATATGAATTCTATAAATAATAATTAATAGTTTATTTTTCCAACCAGACGTGTATGTACAAGTACAATAATATTACGTAACAAATATATATATTAAAAACATTTAAACATATTGCTTTAATATTGATATTATTAAAAAAATAATGAATTCTGAAAACACGCTAAATTCTACACACTAAAAAATTCTGGTTTCATAATTATCGTTTTAATACTTTTTAAATGGCATTAAAAAAAATAATTTAACATTTAAATATATTGTTTTAATATTAATACTAATGTGAAATTCAAAATTTTGAAAAAATGATGAATTCAAAATGCTAAAAATGTTAAATTAATATCAAAATACTGAATTATGAAAACGAACTAAATTATAAACTAAATTCTGGTTTCATAATTTTAGTTTTTCTATTTTAAATGCAACTAAAAAAAAAAAGTTAACATTTAAATAAATTGTTTTAATGTTGATATTAATATAAAAATGTTAAATTTTGAAAACATGTTAAAATTCTAAATGCTAAAAATGTTAAATTTTTGGTTTTCGTTTTTTAAAAGGGTATAAATAAATAAATTAAATTAACTTACAAAAATTATTAATATTTATATTCTCTTTTTTAATCTTTACTTTAGCGATGATTGACATGCAACGTAAATTATGTCTGGGTTTTTTCAAAATTTTGACACGCCGAATTCAAAAGGGTGTTTCATCAATGTTATAGATTATAGATCAGGGGTTCTCTACCTTTGTTTGCTAGTGGACCCCCTCAGAGCTATGTCACTAAACGTGTAAATATTCGTTACTATTCTGTGTAAAATATATATATAGTTCAATATAGACAAAGAAACATACAGAAATCAAAAGAACACACTTACAGTCTCTAATTTTCGGTTTGAACCGTCTTCAGGAGAGATAAGAGAGGGAAACCAAGTGCACTGGTTCAGAGACGGTTGGAGACCGTCTGTTGGTTTTGTCTCCAACCGACCGAGGGTTGGGTCCCAACAGTCTCTGAACCAGTGCGCTTGGTTTCCCTCCCTCTCTTATATCTCCTGAAGACGGTTCAAACCGAAAATTAGAGACTAAGTGTGTTCTTTTGATTTCTCTATGTTTCTTTGTCTATATTGAACTATATGTATAGTTGTTGTTGTTAAAAAATAGACTTTCTTTGTAAAATAATTTGTAATGTAATACTTAGTTTTTCTGTTTCAAAATTTATATTCCTGTCTATGAAAAAAGTTTTATATAAAAACCGAAACGTTGTTAATGAGAGTTTAATTTGAACGTGAAGAACTGACCGAGTCCCGATAAACCTTAGTTTAGTTTTGTATATATATACAAAATATATAATATATATATATATATATATATATAAACTATATTGACACAAAGAACACACAGAAAAGAAACAGAAACTCAGTACTAGATTTCGATGGCCTCGTCATCAGGAGATTAGAAACGAGTCGCTCCGCAGGCAGACCACGTCCAGTCTACGTGACTCCTGATGACTCCTGATGTAGTGAGTTTCTGTTTCTGTTTTCTGTTTGTTCTTTATATGAATGTGGTTTATATAGTTCGTGGAATCGTTTCATTTAATATATATATATATATATATATATTATCACGGGGGTTTCACGCACACTGCAGCTACTAGGTGACCAACCACCACCTACTCGCCAAGCCGACACTCAGTCACCGCCCAGTATTCAGACCAGCAACACCTAAGATATGTATTTGAGACAAAATGTCGTAGGAAGAGTCAGAATGAAGAAAAATAAGCTCTGACACCTCCTAGATTATATATATATATATATATATATATATATATATATATATATATATATATCAGTCAGTCAGTCGTTATCAGCCTTTGGAGCGATTCACTTCTTTTCCTGAAGACGAGGACATCGAAATATAGTAGTGAGTTCAGTGGTTTCCTTTCAATGTGTTCTTTTTTAAATTTGTTTATATATATATATATACCATGATAAACGGAAACGGTCCGTCAGGACAGATTACACTTAAAATAAACTTTGATACATAGACAGAAACATATCAAAGCCTCATTTTTCAATATTTCGACCTTAATGGTGGTCGTCCTCAGGAGAAGAAGTCACTTGACGGAGGGATGACAGTCAACTAATGAACTCACTGGGTGAGGGCTAAAGCAGTGCTCAGCACTTGTTATGTTTCTGTCTATGTATCACAGTTTATTCTAACTATATATATATATATATGCATTTTAATTATTCGTAAATATGGCGTAATATTTGATCGAACCTTCATAAATGAAGGACTGCTTCCTAAATATATATATATATATATTAAAAAAATATGAATATCTTTCATTGACACTCTGTAGGTTCATGTTGACTACCATACCATTTAAATGAAACGATTCCACGTACTAAATAAACTACATTAACATAAAGAACACAGAATAAACTCCACTTCTGCGTGTTTTTTATATAACTATATATATATTCTATATTTTGTTATTGAGGGCTAGGTCAAATAAAAGAAAATAAACTCCTTCCTAGGCCGACGTTTCGATGTATTTGCACATCATCTTCAGGGCTAAAATTAGAGTAAGAACTATAATACATTTACCAAAACAATCTACAACTCACACAGAGAACTAACACAATTGTTTTAGTGAATGTAGTATAGTTTTTACTCTAATTTTAGCCCTAAAGATGATGTACAAATACATCGAAACGTCGGCCTAGGAAGGAGTTTATTTTCTTTTATTTAGCCCTAGACCTAGAACTAGCCCTAGACCTAGCCCTCAATAACAAAATATAGAATAGAATAGAAGAGGTCAAGAACAAGTTTTGGAGATTATATATATATATATATACACTTTAACACATAGAAAAGAACACAGAAAGACACTACAGAACTCACTTCGATATTTCGACATCCGTCGTCATCGGGAAGAAGTGCGAAGTACTCGCGTTGAGAAGCAAACTGCTACTGCTATATATATATATATATATGAGTCATTATCAGCCTTTGGAGCGATTCACTTCTTTTCCTGAAGACGAGGACATCGAAATATAGTAGTGAGTTCAGTGGTTTCCTTTCTATGTGTTCTTTTTTAAATTCTAGTTTATAATATATATATATATAATATATATATATATATATATATATATATATATATAATATATGTATATATATATATATTTATACATAATAAAACATGTTTTATATTATAAATATTACTTTTAATATATATATTACAAAATATATGTGGAGATCTATGTGGACCACCATGGTGATGTATGTGGAACACGTAGAAATCCAGTGCTCTAGATTGAATACAAAGTTTGTTTTTAATGAAGAGTTTAGTTTGAAGAGAGTATGTTACCTGCGGTTAGTAGAAGAGAAGGACTGACTGTTTTTGGTGAGAGGGGTGGATATATAGGGGCGTGTGGAGTGTGTCGGCGGAGGGGGGTGGGGGTGTCGCTACCCTACTTACCTGCTGGACTTGGACCGGCCACTGCTTCTTTACCAAAGCCTTCGTCCTATACAAGCATTTCAAACAACTGGCTTTTAAGTCCTCTCTCTCTCCCTCGCTCTTTCTCACTCTCTCTCTCCCTCCCCCTATCTCTCACTTTCTCTCTCTCTCCCTCTTTCCCCCTGCTCTTTCTCTCTCTCTCGCTCGCTCTTTCTCTCTCTCTCCCTCCCTCCCCTCTCTCTCTCCCTCTTTCCCCCCTGCTCTCTCTCTCTCTCCCTCTCTCTCTTTCTCTTTCCCATTTCCAAATCAACAGTCTTTTAAATCCTCTCTCTCACTCTCGCTCTTTTTCTCTCTCCCTCTCTCTATATTTCTCCCTCTCTCTCTCTCTCGCTCTTTCTGTCTATCTCCCTCTCTCACTATCTTCCCCCTCTCACTCTTTCTCTTTCTCATTTCCAAAACAACAGTCTTTTAAGTCCTCTCCTCTTCCTCGCTCTATCTCTCTCTCCCTCCTTCCCCACCTCTCTCGCTTTTTCTCCCTCTCTCTCCCCTCTTTCACTTTCTCTCTCTTTTTCTCTCTCCCTATCCCTCTTTCTTTCTCTGTCTCTCTCTCTCTCCCTCCCTCTGCCTCTCCCTCTCTTCTCTCTCTCTCTCTCCCCCTATCTCTCTCTCTCTCTCTCTCTCTTCGTTACTCTCTTTTCATAGGGGTCAGGTTAGATAAGTGGCAATATAAAAAACTAAAGTAGACATTTAAACTAATTTACATTTATTTTCTAGACTCAACAAAAAAATTCATTAATTTGCCTTGAAAGGAATATATTTTTCTTTTATTGTTTTTTTAAGTGGAGCCCTTTCACCACGTCAGGAGAACCAACCGTCTTATAACGAAATCATAACATGCTGTCAACCACATAGCCTACCCTACTCACCATTACGCTACTACTTACGTACCAGTGTTACCAATTTCTGGATTTTTCTGTTGCCGGACCTGTCTCGGTCTCTACTAGTAGGGAAATTCCAAAATGAAGTGTACACTGTTCTTGTTGCTTCGACAATCCATCAAGAACTGATGTATTTTTGTACTTTTTATTTAGTGTTGACAGATCGTGAAAACCAGATAAAACTGGTCTCATACATGTCTTATACATGACTCATACATGTCTCATACATCACTCATACAAGTCTCATACATGACTCATAAATGTCTCATACATATCTCATACATGTCTCATATAAGACTTATACATATCTCATATATGACTTATAGATGTCTCATACATGACTCCTACATGTCTCATACATAACTCATACCTGACTTACATAGGTTTGAAACTACAGACATAAGTTCACCAAAATAGTAATTTTTATAATCTGACATGTTTTCGGTCTTAATCGACCATTTTCAAGTTATTTATACTCGTATATACAGATTTTCATAACACACGTAAAATTATTAGAAATCTAAAAGTAAACAATAAATAAAAATAAACTACACCAAGTCAACATAGCACAAAATGACAATAAGGGAGGTTATCGAAAGGTAGTGGCATGGTGAGGTTTCCCCAGGGTCTTGGTTACCTTCCGTCCGTCGTTTTCCATATATATGAACACGATATATATATATATATATGGATTAATTTACCACAATGAAAACAATTTTTTAAAACAATGCTCTAAGGCCTTTCGTTAATACATCTTCGGAGAGCAAGCACTTGCTCTCCGAAGATGTATTAACGAAAGGCCTTAGAGCATTGTTTTAAAAAATTGTTTTCATTGTGGTAAATTAATCCATCTATTATATCAAGTGTTATTTTGATTATTATTCATATATATATATATATATATATATATATATATATATATATATATATATATATAATTTCCCATGGCATTAAGTTAACTAAAGAAATGCTAATTAACAACACAAGGATCCTGCAACAGGAAAATGACCAAACAAGATTACGCATAATTGAAGCATTATTCATTATGGAGAAACAACCTGCCTTGAACAAGCAAGGTGAAGCGTTTAGACGAATTTTAAAATTATACGAAGGAAAGATGAAAAGCCAGAAATGTGATGAGATTGCCTGCCTCTGTGATTTGCACAAGGAACTCTACACTTGGTAACCATTGCCTGTGTATAACCTCTCCTTGTCATCTAACCATTTTTAGTTATCACAAAATTAAGGCGTTGAATGTAATATGTAGTGTTAATTTAATTATAAATGTTTTTAAGTTATGTTTAGTTATGTATAGTTTATTTAAGATTTTGTACAACTATAATCCTTGATAATGGTCAGTGAGGACCGAAACAAGTCGGGCTATGTAAATAAAAACTTTGGTCAACTAATCTATCTTGTACCACAAAAATGGATAAAGTGTATGAGATAGATAAATCGAGAGATTCAGTAGAAAAGTTGTGAGATTAAAAGTAGGCATACAATTTAACAAGACATACATAATATATATATATATATATATATATATATATATATATATATATATATATGACTTGCCGTTGCGCCTACAACGTGCTTGGTCTCCCATTCTCTTTTCTCCTGAAGACGGATTACCCGAAAATTTGAGTCTGTAAGTGTGTTTCCCTACTTTGTGTGTTGCTCTTTGTTAATCTCGAGCTCGTATATATATATATATATATATATATATTCCACTTAAAATTCGAAAAAACGATCCACACTGGACGCAAATCATTCACAAACGAAGAAAAGCAACACACAGAGAAAGAGCCACACTTACAAACTCAAATTTTCGGATGATCCGTCTTCAGGAAAAAGAGAAAAGGGCGACCAAGCACGCCGGAAACACAACGGCAGGAACCGTCCCGGCAACCGACCGTGCTGCCACGCCGCCCCGGTTCAGGAAGTAATAAGTAGAGACGATCAGAAGAAAATTAATATTAAAATTAAAATTAAGAATTAAGAAAAGCATTCTGGTTGATTGAAGGTAAAATAAACAGCAGGAAGATAAATGAAGTATAAAAAGGAATACCGTGAAAAATACCTAAAAGCAGAAAAAGGAAGATAACAAGTTGGTAAGGCGATGAGAAACAAATGAAAATACAAGGATAAGAACAATTAAAAATAAAAGTAATAATATAAAATAAATAAATAATTAAAGCAATTTAAAAAATAGGAATAAAAATAAATAAAATAAAATAAATTAGATAAAATAAAAATAATAAATAAATTTTATGGTCTCCATAAAAGTGGAGGTTATGGTCCATTTAAGTGGAAATGGTCTCCACTTAAAAAAAATTAATCGTATAAACAACGCGTTTCGAACACGTAGTGTTCTTCCTCAGGTGTTAACTAAAAAATACAATGACACCATAGAGTTATCTATAGTAGAATGTAAATATAGTACAAAATAAAAATAAAATAAAATAAGGAAGAGAGTACATGGCTAAGGGTGAGTGTCTGTGGTACAACTGACTGGGAATAGGATGGACGTGGGTGAGGGTATGGGGTACATCTGTTTCATATTACATGGCAGGTACATTTCTTTGTTATTTTTTTCTAAAGGTTAGGCTGAGCCTTTCCATTTGTTCTAAGACTAAGTGTAGGAAATATATTGAAAATATAACACAGAGAACTATAACGAAATACAAACAAATATAGAAATAAGGAAAAATAAATTTTATATATATATATATATATATATATATATATAATATATATAATATATAGTTTACATCGCCAGTGGACGCATTTACGTCTCCGTTCCTTCATTCTTTCTCCTTTTATTTTATTTTCTTCTTTCTACTCTCCTGAAGACGGCAAGACGCCGAAATAATCGAGATTCGTGAGTGTTCGTCCTTTTTCTTGTGTTCTCTAGCTGTAACTTTAATTATAATATATATATATATATATATAGGTGTGTTCTCTAATCGGGGTTCGGTCAATTTTCTAGGATAAAAAATCAAACTCTCGTTGCCTAAGACAGTTGTACCACACTCATCCTCAGTTTAGGGCAACGAGAGTTTGACTTTTTATCCTGGAAAATTGACCGAACCCCGATTAGAGAACACACCTATTCTATCAAACGGTCGATATATTATTGAATCTGTTATATATATATATATATATATATATATATATATATATTATTTCTGATTGGTTGGTGTAAAGGTTGATATTAGAACCAGACCTCATGTAGATTTCTATATATATATATAAATAAATTTAGAAAAGTTGTACACTTGGGAATTTGTTCATTGAGGCAAATAAAAGAATTATCACTCACTATTTTTTTTAATTTGATACCCTTCTAAAATAGTTATTTCACGGAGTAACTATTTCCGTGAAATAACTATTTTTGAATGGTATCAAATTAACAAATTAGTGAGCGATAATTCTTCTACTTGCCTCAATGAACAAATTCCTAAGTGTACAATTTTTCTAAATTTATTTATATATATATATATATATATATAAACTTCTATTTTCTCTTTATTCTTATATTTGTTTGTATTTCGTTATAGTTCTCTGTGTTATATTTTCAATATGTTTCCTACACTTAGTCTTAGAGCAAAGATAAAGGCTCAGCATAATCTTTCGGAAAAAAAATAACAATGAATGTACCTGCCTTCTAATATGAAACAGATGTACCCCATACCCTCACCCACTTCCATCCTATTCCCAGTCAGTTGTACCACACACACTCACCCTTAGGTTCGTATTCTCTTCCTTATTTTATTTTATTTTTATTTTGTACTATAGATAACTCTCTCTTGATATTGTATTGTTTTAGTTAATGCCTGAAGAAGAACACTATGTGTTCGAAACGCGGTGCTTATACTATTAAATTTCTATATGTGGAGACTATTTCATTTGCTTTTTACCCTACAATAAGTAAATACCATATAATAACTGATTGAACTATGTTAGAATCAAAAACAATTATTCTAAAAAATTTTTTTAAGAACACTACGTGTTCGAAAAGCCTTGTTTATACCATTAAATCCTTATATGTGGAGACTATTTCATTAACTTTTTACCCTATAAAAATGTTTTTACTAAATGTTTTTCACGGAACCCCAGACAGTCCGTTAATGAACCCACTTTGGGAACCTCTGCGTTATAGAAACCATTTCATATTTTCCTTTATCCCATTCCTAGTATGATTTTAATTACTGGGATTTCCAAGTTACTTGTAGAGTTGTATGAAATCTTCTTAAATTTTGTACCATCTTAGCAGTGGCGTACCTAGAACTTTTGCCGCCCGGGGCAATCTCCAGTTTGCCGCCCTTTCTATTATAAGTTAATCAAATAGTGGTTTTTATAAATGAATACACATAAATAAATTATTAAGTTATTTAATCAATATTAATTAATACACAGAGTAATTTTTTTAGACATATTTGTATGTACTCGTAAACATATTTATATAATATCTACTCTTCTAGCTTTCATACTAGAAAAATCGTGTATAATGCTCTCAAAATTTATATTATTTGTAATTTCTTGTTCTATTGACAATATTGCAAGATTTTGTAGTCTTAATTGACTCATTGTAGAACGAAGATAATTTTTTATCAACTTCAATTTTGAGAAGCTTCTTTCGCAACTAGCGACACTGATTTGAAATTGTTAAAAAAAATTCTTAACAAAATTAAAATGTTGGGAACAGAATTTTCCAACCTATACTGCTGAAATCAAATATTAAACTTATAATAATCATAATAATCATTTGTTATTCAAGAAAGAAAATAAATATGAAATGAATAAGTTGCTTTTTACAACTATAAGTAAATATAAAAAATGCCGCCCCTAGGTAAGTGCCGCCTGGTGCGGACCCCCCCCCCCCCCCTTAGGTACGCCACTGCATCTTAGAGTATTTCGACTGCTTTATTTGGTCTTCAGATTTGTGCAAAGCTATTACGGAGTTTAACCATCACCTATTGATAGATAGATCAAATTCATATTTTACAAAAAAAAAAAAAATATATATTTATAGTTGTTTTTGAAAAATATTACATGCTGAAGAAGTTACTTTCTTCAGTGAAATGTGTTTTCAAACAATATTTTCTTTTTTCCTCTTTAAGCTACCAACTCTATAGTTTTAAAACTTTGCGATTATTATAAAACTAATAATAGCATTAACTGAAAAAAAAAAAAAAAAAAAAAACTTGAACATTTTTCAATAATCACAGAGGTCAGTTTTGCTATAAAATGTAAAATTGTTGACCTACAATTGAATCTGAAAGATTATGGGTGTTGATAAAGGTCATACCGTTTGACAGACAATATTCAAATTATACCCCCCCCCCCCCCCCAAAATAGCCTATTTTTAAGGGAATAAGCCGAATACCTTCCTCGAGTCAAGATACGTCCCGATAAAAATACGAAACTTGAAATTCTAATAATTGTAACTGGAGCCAGTCAATTGAGATGCAATTGGGGGTGGGGGGGACTGTGGAAGTTAAAACCGAGTGCTACCGAACTTACCCGAACGCAACACGCTAAACTCAATACGGATTTTTCAGTATTTCAATACGTTATTGAATTTATCAATAAATTATAACCTGATATATTATAACCTCAAACTAAAACACACTTAATAGAAAATGAAAATAGTCGATTAGTAGAATAGTAATAGATTTACCTATTATTATTCCATTTCATTAATAATATAATTTATTTTTGGATTCTACTGATAGTGAACTGATAAAGTTGCACATACGCAGTTCGTCCTTAGCAGAGCATAGGCGCACTCTTGTTTTGCTTAAGACTAATATGTTCACTTCTAAGTTCCTTTTTTTTTTTTGCATTTATCCGGACAATTCTAATTCAAACAGATATATTTATGTGAAATATTTATAAACAGTGACAGATATATTTATGTTAAATATTTATAAACAGTGACAGATATATTTATGTCAAATATTTATAAACAGTGGCGTAGAACTGTTTTTGCTGCCCGGGATAATACTTTAACTGTATTAATTCCTCAAAATATTTATTTTCATGGAATTTTATTTATTTACAATGAAGGATCTAATTTTAGACTACTGTTATTAATCTTAGACTTCCATCTTATTACAGTACTCATACACATATGCAGTCGTCATCAAAGAACACTGAAGATTTTAAAAAACTTTAATAATAAATTTATAATTCAAATTATAAACTTTTATATATAAATATAATTAACTTTTCAAACCCCTTTAAAAAAAAAAACTAGTTTTGAAAAATTTTAAAATAAATTTGTTTTTATTTTGCAAAATTGACAGTTGAAAAATCGGTTTAAAAATAGTATTACAGACATATAATATAAAAAAAAAATTACGAAATTAAAAAAAAAATCAGCTCATTTTGGTATGAAATTTCGGATGTTTTGTTAGCTTTTTATTATTGTAATTTTTTTTCTATTTTCTATGTTTTTTTTTCTTCAAAATGACCCCCCCCCCCCCGGGGCTTTTTACAACCCTCCATTTCTTCCCCTCCATGTGCTTCCGCTTTATATGCCTTCCCCCTGGTATGTGTCACCCCCTGGTATGTGCCCCCCCCCCCCTCTTTCTGTGCCATTGATACTACCACAGAATGCCTGTATTGTTAAAAGGACTTGATAATAGTTAAAAAGTGATCTAGCCTACTCTATAAGAAGGAAAGTTTCGGTTAAACCAAGGGTTCTAAGATAGAGGTGAAAATCATCCAGGGGGGGGGGGGGGTGAATTTTAGGTTTTCATGGGGTGAATTGTGCCACAGTAAGTTTACAGAGAGAGGAAATCTATCTATCTATCTATCTATATCTATATATATATAGCTTCAGAAGAAGCACTTATTAGTCTTCTGGGCGGTAGATCGGCTCCTGGGCTTAACCTCAATCGTTGATTTTTTTATTTTTTATTTATTTATTTTTTTTTTAAAGTTGTTATCAGCTTTTAATTTTATTTTAGTTAAATGTTTTCATTTTTTAATTTTTATTTGGCTTTTATCTCTTTATCTTCCCTGTCTACCTTTCCTCCGAAAGTTGGCTACACTGTTTGAGTGCTTCAGTTCGAACGCCAAGTCAGTCGTTATCAGCCTTTGGAGCGATTCACTTCTTTTCCTGAAGACGAGGACATCGAAATATAGTAGTGAGTTCAGTGGTTTCCTTTCTATTGTTTTTTTTAAATTCTAGTTTATATATATATATATATATAAATATATATATATATATGTCTTGTTAAATTGTATGCCTATTTTTAATTTCACATCTTTTCCACTGAATCTCTCGATTTCTCTAATACACTTTCTCCATTTTTGTGATACAAGATAGATTAGTTGACCAAACATGTCGGACAATGTAAATAAAAACTTTGGTCAACTAATCTATCTTGTACCACAAAACTGGAGAAAGTGTATTAGAGAAATCGAGAGATTCAGTAGAAAAGTTGTGACATTAAAAATAGGCATACAATTTAACAAGACATGCATAAACGAAGGTCTACTCCCGAAATATACGAATATATATATATACATAAACGTTGGCAATGAGAGTTTAATTTGAACCTGAAGAACTGACAGTCCCGATAAACTTTAGTTTTGTATATATATAATATATATATATATATATATACAGTTCAATGTACATAATGAAACATAGAGAAATTAAAAACACACACTTACAATCTCTAATTTTCGGTTGAACCGTCTTCAGGAGAGATAAAGAAGGGAAACCAAGCCCACTGGTACAGAGACGGTCTCTGCACCAGTGCGCTTCGTTTCCCTCTCTTATCTCTCCTGAAGACGGTTCAACCGAAAATTAGAGATTGTAAGTGTGTGTTTTTAATTTTTCTATGTTTCTTTATGTACATTGAACTGTATATGTCTATTTTGGATCGTATTTTTATCAAATATATATATATATATATATATTATAATTATATATATATTGATATAGTTTCTCGACCACTGATATTTCAAATTCACATAAGGGGTTATTGAGGATTTTGGTCATAAAACAATTGACCAAATTGGCATTTGAAAATTCCAAACAACTTTTGGCGAAACGTCGGCTGATCATCAGGAGTTGTATGTTTTATGACCAAAATCCCAATAACCCCTTATGGTTTAATATTATATAAATATATATATATATATATATATATAATATATATATTTTGATGTAATTTTTTTGAGGGTTGAGGTCCAATTATTTTAAACTAGTCCTTTTGCCGACGTTTCCACATATATTTATATCATCTTCAAGGCTACAACATGATTGTTTTACAATTAGCACTACTATTACTACTATTTGGTAATTTATTACATTTTAATATCTACAGTAACAAAGAGGAATTTATTGATAAATCAGTTTATCACCTTATGTCAATGTATAAAAAATTCCATAGTAGAAATAACTGATTTATCAATAAATTCCTCTTTGTTACTGTATATATTAAAATGTAATAAATTACCAAATAGTAGTAATAGTAGTGCTAATTGTAAAACAATCATGTTGCAGCCTTGAAGATGACATAAATATATGTCGAAACGTCGGCAAAAGGACTAGTTTAAAATCATTGGACCTCAACCCTCAAAAAAATTACATCATATAAATATTGGGTCAAGAAAACAAATCATGATGAATATATATATATATATATATATATATATACCATGATAAACGAAAAACGGTCCGGCAGGACAGATAACAATTAAAATAAGCAGTGACACATAAACTGAAACACAACAAAGACTCACTTTTCAATATTTCGACCGTAATGGCGGTCGTCCTCAGGAGAAGAAGTGAATTGACGGAGGGACGACAGTCAACTCTGTTGTCAGTCTGAGTTGACTGTCGTCCCTCCGTCAATTCACTTCTTCTCCTGAGGACGACCGCCATTACGGTCGAAATATTGAAAAATGAGTCTTTGTTGTGTTTCAGTTTATGTGTCACTGCTTATTTTAATTGTTATATATATAAACTACTAGAATTTTCATAAGAACACAGAAATTAAATCACTGAAACTGACTAGTATATTTCGATTGCCTGTCATCAGGAAAATAGATGTGAAGCACTCCAAACTGAACTGGTAGGTCTGCGGTTCATCCCTGCCTGGCCCTCGATTTATTCACGCGGAAGGTGAATAAATCTGTACAGGTCATCCCTCGAAGAGGATGTTAAACCGTCGGTCCCGAGCCTGTACGATGTCAAGTATTCGTTTAAGATCCCTACTCTTACTTTAGGACTTCCAATGCAGAATTAACAGATAATGTGTCTTGCCTATAACTAAAAATGGGTTCCAAAAAATAAATGAGCCATATTTTCCGCCCCTATGGACAGCACTTAAATATGCTGATAAGTCTTATCAGTGTGGGCGTTGTAAAAACAAACATGATGCTGATATATCCTTTGATGACATCAATTTTTTGTTGAAAGCTGTGCGACTGTTAGCGCCACTCTTAACATACCGCCGTGATACAGATTCAACACGCGCTATATCCCTTAAGAAAGGTCAATGTCATCGACTATGTGACCTTATCTACAGCACTCCATCAATCTGTGATTATTCATTTCCTAGTTCACCCTGTATCTTTCTCTGATGATAATAACTTTATTAATAACAATTAAATTATAATTTAAATGTTTCTCCCATTTAAATCTTTACGTTATGCTGAAATGAGACATTTATATATATATGGACTTGATAATAGTTAAAAAGTGATCTAGCCTACTCTATAAGAAGAAAAGTTTCGGTTAAACCAGGGGTTCAAAAATAGAGGTGAAAATTACCCCGGGGGGGGGGGGGGGTGAATTTTGGGTTTTCATGGGGTGAACTGTGCCACAGTAAGTTTACATAGAGAGAAAAGCTATATATATACTTTTTCGTTAGAAATACGATCCAAAACGGACAAATATAGTTCAATATAGACAAAGAAACATAGAGAAATCAAAAGAACACACTTAGAGTCTCTAATTTTCGGTTTGAACCGTCTTCAGGAGAGATAAGAGAGGGAAACTAAGTGCACTGGTTCAGAGACCCAACCATTGGGTCTCCAACCGTCTCTGAACCAATGCGCTTGGTTTCCCTCTCTTATCTCTCCTGAAGACGGTTCAAACCGAAAATTAGAGACTGTAAGTGTGTTCTTTTGATTTCTCTATGTTTCTTTGTCTATATTGTACTATATATATATATATATATATATATATATATATATATATATATATATATATATATATATAATATAGGGTAAAAATCTAATGAAATGGTCTCCACATATAAAACTTTTAATGATATAAACAACGCGTTTCGAACACGTAGTGTTCTTCCTCAGGCATTAACTAAAAAAATACAATGACACCAGAGAGTTATCTATAGTACAAAGTAAATAAGTACAAAAATTAATATAAAATAAAATAAGGGAGAAAGTACGAACCTAAGGATGAGTGCCTCTGAATAAGACTGACTGGAAATGGAATGGACATGGGTGGGGGTATAGGGTACATCTGTTTCTTATTAGAGCAGGTACATTTTTCTCTTAAAATTTAGGCTGAGCCTTTACATTTTCTTTTAGACTAAGTGTAGGAAACATATTGAAAAAATAACACACAGAGCTATAACGAAATATAAACCAAATATATGTATAAGGAGAAAGTAGAACTTTTTTTTTTATTTTTATATAAATAAATTAAGAAACGTTGTACATTTGGGAATTTGCTCATTGAGGCAAGTAGAAGAATTATCGCGCACTAGTTTGTTGATTTCATAGCCTTCTAAAATAGTTATTTCCCGGAATTTATTGTTTCTGTGTAGTATTTGTATATTTTGGTCTGGGAAAAATTGGTGGTTAGTGGTGACTAAATGTTTGGCAAAATGGGACATGTTTCCTACACTTAGTCTAAAAGAAAATGTAAAGGCTCAGCCTAACTTTAAGAGAAATATGTACCTGCTCTAATAAGAAACAGATGTACCCTATACCCCCACCCATGTCCATTCCATTTCCAGTCAGTCTTATTCAGAGGCACTCATCCTTAGGTTCGTACTTTCTCCCTTATTTTATTTTATATTAATTTTTGTACTTATTTACTTTGTACAATAGATAACTCTCTGGTGTCATTGTATTTTTCAGTTAATGCCTGAGGAAGAACACTACTTGTTCGAAACGCGTTGTTTATATCATTAAAAGTTTTATATGTGGAGACCATTTCATTAGATTTTTACCCTACAATGTGTAAATACCACATAATAACTGATTGCACTACATTAATATATATATATATATATATATATATATATATATATATATATTATATGTATATATATATATATATATATATATATATATATATATATATATATACATAAACGTTGGCCATGAGAATTTAATTTGAACCTGAAGAAATGACAGAGTCCCGATAACTTTAGTTTTGTATATATATTTACAGTTCAATGTACATAAAGAAACATAGAAAAATTAACAATATACCCAAAAACATTGATATTAAATTTACTTATAGTAAAGTTGAGTGCAGGCTACTGCAGATTTTTTATGATAACAGATATTGTTATTAGAATAGTGGACAGCTGATTAAGAAAATTAAATTCTGCTACGATCATAAGTGACCTTTTCGTGAATGACCTCAAACAGTCTTTTCTGAATGATCTAAGCCAAGTTTAAAGAAACACCCTACAGATCAGGGTCAGTGCTAAATATTTTTCGCAGAAAGAAACTTTAAATCTTCCAATTCAACAATTTACTTCAAATAAAGTGTACTTGTACTTTTACGGTACAGTAAAGTTAAAGTAAACATATAACAAGTCCCGTATGTATAAAAATGTGAAATAATCTATAAAAATCTCTAAATATATAGACATATATATTCTATTAAAAAATCTATAATCTATAAAAATATATTATTAAAATTTATAAAATCTATAATCATAGAATGCTATATTCTATAAACTACATAACCTATTTCTATATATAATCTATAAAAATGTATATTTTTTTTAAAAAAAATAAAAACATTTAAATAATTGTTTATTTTATTTCTTTTTTTTACAGATAAGTTACTGAGTGATCAATATCAACAAAAAATTCGTAGTACCATCTGAGAGTTAGAATGCTTGTTTATGCAGATTCATAGCACCATAAAGGTTAGTAATAAACATCTGTTCGCACCGGTTAGAGGTAGAGGTGGTTAGAGGTGTATAAATTGTTATAAGATTTTTATTTTTTTTGTGATGTAGGGTCGTGGAAGCTCGCCTCCGCGTGGTCCACCTCTGGCGTATCTCGGAGGTTTTGTTTACCTCTATCCCAGGTTAGATATTGTAGCTTCCGAGATGCGGCAAAAGAGCTTTCACGTAAAAAAAGGCATCAGTCTGTTTTGTTGTTGTTTTCAGTGATATGGCTGAATAAGCTGGGAGCACTAAATAATACTAATATAATTATTTCGTCGTTACATTATGGATGTCGTTACTTTAGACAATGGACACTTCTTGACTTCCGTACATATAAAACCCACCAACTCCCAACAGTACCTCCATTACAATAGTTGCCATCCATCCCATGTTAAAAAGTCTATACCTCGTTCCTTGTCTCTCCGTATCCACAATATCTGCAATAATCTCCAAGACCGCAGACATCACCTTAACCTCTTAAAGGACAAATTTTCTGAACGAGGCTATCCTCGCTCCTTCATTGATAGTCGTGTTTTACCGGCTGACATCTCCCACCAACCCAGACCCAAGAGGGATAGAAGTAATACTTCCTTCTTCTTGACGACCTACTTCCCTGGCGCTTATAAGCTTCGTGCTGTTATTAAGGAGTCTTTTCCGATTCTGTCTACTTCTGCTTCTACTTCTTCCATCTTTAATCACCCCCCTTCTATTTCCTACCGTAAACCTGCCAATCTAAAAAGCATTTTTTCTCATATTTCCTCTCAGCCTTCCAATCCTGTTCTTGGAATGAAACAATGTGGACGTCGTGGCTGTCAAACTTGCCTGATTGTAAATCCTAATCCTTCCTTCGATTCCCCTCTCCACCATCGTTCCTACCCGGTTCAGGTCAATTCCTCCTGTACCTCGAGCAACTGTGTTTACCGACTGGATTGCACTCAGTGTGACTCCTTTTACGTTGGCTTAACTTCCAATAAGTTGAGCCTTCGTATGAATGGTCATAGGGCTTCAGTCGGTCAACGCAGTAACTATCCTGTAGCCATCCATGCGAACTCGCATGGGCTCAGTTTCAATGACTGTTTCAGGGTTCAGATCCTGAAACAGATCCCCGAATCCAACAATAAAGTTACCCTAAGAGCTTCAGAGGAGGCATACATATGCTTACTTGATGCTCGCTCTTCCCCCGGACTCAACCTCAACCGATAATTTATTTATGATTTATTTATTTATTATTTTTTATTTTATTATTTATTATATATTTTTTTCTTTATTAATTTTAATTTGTTTATCTACTTTTTTATAATTTTTTATAGTTATAATTTTTACCCGTTCCTTTTACGTCTTAATTTGGCTCTTCATTTCCTTCCCTCCCTTCCCCCGCTTGGTGGTAAGTGGTGGGGTACTGGCTGCGGTCTCCGAGTTCAGTACCGCCCTGTCTTCCTGCGGGACTCTTCCCTCTTCGCACCTCCTGATGACGACGATTGTCGAAATATCGATGTGAGTTATGTCTGTGTCTTTCTGTGTGTTTCCTTCGTTTTTTATTTTTATATATATATATATATATATATATATATATATATAACTTTAAATTACACAAAGCACGACACAGAAAAGAGAATAAAAAGAACACTTACAGAATTCAATATTTCGAACTGTTGTTCGTCATCAGGAGTAGACTAGAAGAGAGGACGAAGTGAGAGAGATCTCCCCACGTCGAAGAACGGAGCGCGAATTATATATATATATATATATATATGAAAAGATATATATAAGTGGAATATGTGTCGCATTCCACTGGTACACATGAACGAATGAACCTCTTCTTCTTCCCTTCTACTCTCTTCCTGACGACGAACTTCAGTTCGAAATATCGATCCAGTAAGTTTTCTCGTTTCTTCTATGTGTTGTCTTTTTTATGTATTTATCTGTCCGGTTTGGACTGTTTAGTATTTTCATTTATATGTATATATATGATATATATATATATGAGTCGTTATCAGCCTTTGGAGCAATTCACATCTTTTCCTGAAGATGAGGACATCGAAATATAGTAGTGAGTTCAGTGATTTCTTTTCTATGTGTTCTTTTAAAAATTCTAGTTTATATATATATATATATATAACACTATTTTTCTTTCTTAACGAGGTTTGGTCTAGCTTCAATAATGCAACACCTTTAAGCCGATGTTTCATCTATATTTGTAGACATCTTCAGGGCTACATCAATACAGAGTTTAATTACAATTAAATGAAACATAATTATGTATATTAATTAAATAATTTAATATAATTATGTTTCATGTTATTGTAATTAAACTCTGTATTAATGTAGCCCTGAAGATGTCTACAAATATAGACAAAACGTCGGCTTAAAGGTGTTGCATTATTGAAGCTAGACCAAACCTCGATAAGAAAGAAAAATAGTGATATATTGTATGTTTGTTATTGAGGGCTAGGTCAAATAAAAGAAAATAAACTCCTTCCTAGGCCAACGTTTCGATATATTTGTACATCATCTTCAGGGCTAAAATTAGAGTAAGAACTATAATACATTTACCAAAACAATCTACAACTCACATAGAGAACTAACACAAATTTTTGAGACCAACAGATACATACAAAAGGTTATTTTATAATCAGAGTTGTTGAGTACACATCTATTTCAAAGTATCAGACAAAAGGAAATTAGTTTTACCTTGGAAAGTGTGCTAATGGTTATTTAAGTTACATGAGAATTAATTGGTTATAAGTACGAAAAACACTACTTTGTTATATTCATCTATCATTTTAACAAACAGGGAGGGTGAACATATGAAGGTTACATGAAGAAAGGTTAGTTTATGACTTAAGGTTATCATCCATGTTACAATGATTTACTATTGTTATTGTGACTGGGGATGGGAAAGAATGTTTGTATAAATATGGCTAAACTTTTCAATATCAGATCTAGAATTACAAGTGTTAGGAGTTTTCTGTATGTGTATCATTTCTTTTATTATTCTTTTCCCAGGTCCTGCTTCCATGTCAATGATTTTTGAATTTGTAAGGTCAAAAGTGTGATTTAAAGAGAGAGCATGTTTTGCTAAGGCACAGTAATATTCTTTTTCTTAATGTCCGTTTTGTGTTGTGCCAATCTATTTCCTAAGTACTGACTGGTTTGTCAATAGTGATATATATGGACTAAGTTCCCACAATGAAACAATTTTGGAAACACATCATCAGAGAGCAAGTGAACTAAAAAACAATAAATACTTGCTACCCTGGCTGATTGAAGTTTCCAGAATTGTTGGCAACCCTGAATGTGTTTAATGATGAAGAAATCTTCATTTATTTAATTATCCCGTTAATCAAAACTTCATCTAATTTATAGAGTCCTAGGCTATTGTTCATCAACTTCTCATAAAAGTTCTTTATGAGCGCACTTTCCACGATATTTCTTCTTCTTTCTGAAGACACATATATTAATTCATTTGCTTCATCCCAGTTAATCACATGATTACTGTTTCTTATGTGAATGAACAAGGCACTCTTTTCGTCTTATGTTTTCATTTATAAGAATTTATTGATAAATCAGTTATTTCGACTATGGATTTTTTTTTTTTTTATATATATTGACATAAGGATATTGTTATAATTATTCTATTGCTTTTACAATTATAATAATATCTATACTTATAAAATAATTGTAAAAGCAATAGAATAATTATAACAATATCCTTATGTCATATATATATATATATATATATATATATATATATATATATATATATATATAATATATATATATATATAATAAATCCATAGTCAAAATAACTGATTTATCAATAAATTCTTCTTTGTTATTGTACATATTAAAATGAAATAAATTACCAAATAGTAGTAATAGTAGTGCTAATTGTGAAACAATCATGTTGTAGCCCTGAAGATGACATAAATATATGTCGAAACGTCTGCAAAAGGACTAGTTTAAAATCATTGGACCTCAACCCTAAAAAAAATTCAATCATATAAATATTGGGTCAAGAAAACAAATCATGATATTTATATATATATATATATATGTATAAAGATTTCACATAAACTCATCAAATAACAGTCAATGATCAATCCACAATAAGAAATGGGAAAACAAGACTAAGATCTTAACCGTAACCGATAGGAGAGGGAGAGAAAAGTGATAAGGGAGGGAGGGAGGGAGGGATTGAGAGATGAGTGATAGGAAGAGAGTGAGGGAGGGAGGGAGGAGAGGAGAATGGAGGGAGGAAGGGAGAGAAGAGTGATAGGACAGTGAGGGAGGGAGGAGAGGGGAATGGAGGGAGGGAGGGAGAGATGAGTGATAGGAGAGTGAGGGAGGGAGAGAAGAGGGGGGAGGGAGGAGAGGGGAATGGAGGGAGGATGTGAGGAGGGAGAGAAGAGCGATAGAGGGTAAGGAGGCAGATATGTGTACTATAAGCACACGTGACTAGAATAAATAAAGCGACGACAAAGACAATACAATGCTCTGATTGAAGTGGTTTGGACAACGTGTATGTGGTATGTCGTAGCTTTTGGAGGTGGGCCCAGATTTCGTGAGCTAGGCGTGTTTAGGTCGACCCTTTGTAGAGCAAGGTCGATTTGTTTTCGCTGGGCGTTGGCTCAAAGGGCACTGCGAGGTCGTCACCAAAGCAGATGCAATCGAGTAGGAGTCCCCTCTCCTGCAATACCCTACTGTAACACCACCAGCTTCTCTTTTGACCTACATTCAACAGGTGTCTTAGAATTACTCATTCATGTCCACTACCAGTCTTGCTTTATCCTACTTTAAAGAATATTTAATTTTTTTTTTTTTATAATGAGAGTTTAACTTATTAAGATTAGCTCTCTCAGTAAAATGTTGTTGGAGAAGCCAAGAGCACTAGGGACGTATTTATCATTCATATCATGTCTCACTCTCTCTCTCCTCCCTATCACTCTTCTCTCTCTCTCTCCCCCCTATCACTCTTTCTCTCTCTCTCTCTCCCTCCTATCACTCTTCTCTCTCTCTCTCTCCCCCCCTATACTCTTCTCTTCCTCTCCCTCTCTCCCCTATCACTCTTCTCTCTCTCTCTCTCTCCCCCTATCACTCTTCTCTCCCTCTCTCCCCTATCACTCTTCTCTCTCTCCTCTCCCCCCTATCACTCTTCTCTCTCTCTCTCCCCCCTATACTCTTCTCTCCCTCTCCCTCTCTCCCCTATCACTCTTCTCTCTCTCTCTCTCTCTCCCCTATCACTCTTCTCTCTCTCTCTCTCTCTCTCTCCCCTATCACTCTTCTCTCTCTCTCTCCCCCCCCTATACTCTTCTCCCTCTCCCTCTCTCCCCTATCACTCTTCTCTCTCTCTCTCCCCTATCACTCTTCTCTCTCTCTCTCTCCCCTATCACTCTTCTCTCACTCCCTCACACAGGTGTGTTTTACAGGATTTCCATGAAAGCGTCAAGCAGAATAGTACTAAGTCGTAACTGTACATAAAACTTATATATATATACACTTTTTCGTTGGAAATACGATCTAAAACGGACAAAAATACAGGACAAAAAACGTGTGAGTGGGAGGGCATGCAGGGCAGGGCACTGAACCCCGACTACCTGCTTATCCCCTCACTGACCTCTCTTACTATCTTAAAAGTATTATCAATTTTTTTTTTTACTTTACTATAAGTAAAGTATAGTGATCGTGAAAAAATTCGATTCGATATTTTGACGGAATTACATGTTTTGAGGTCCCAAAAGTCGTTTTATGACGTTTTTACGATGATGTCTGTGTGTGGGTGGGTGGGTGGGTGTGTGGGTGGGTGGGTGAGTGTGTTAGCATTGCTTGTTACCACGCTACGGTCCAGAATCTTTGATGGATCAAGTTGATATTTTACACAAAAATGGGCCCCATAAAGACGAAGATCCCTATTGTTTGTGAAGAATTATGCATGATGGAAAAGTCACTTTTTTGCCAAAAACCGTTTTTTTAAAAACATTTATTTCTCCTAAACTGATAACCCTAGAGTTTTGAAATTTTGACATTTCTTTGAGGTTATAAATGGAACAAACGAAAAATATATTCAGAATTTTAAAACAACAGGAAATATTTTTTTTTCAATAAAATGTAAAAATTTTGACTTATAATTCAATCTCAAACCTTGTGAGAGCGATACAAGCCATACTGTTTGACGGACAAAAATGAAACTATGCATATAAATAGAACATTATGTGTAGAATGAGTTGAGATATTTTTTTTCAAAATTACATTCACTAATGGGGCGTTACAGTACGATAACTGTTTTCAGAAAATGTTTTTTTGACGCTAAACAGCTGATTAAAAAATAATGTAAATTTGACCAAAAATGGAACAAAAAATTAGCAATTCATAAAAAAAAAATCATGAAGTTTCAATTACGGGAAAGAGCAATAACGATATAAAAACTCTTTGTTTACCCTAGACTAAGAGATCACCTGCTATACTTGTCGAATTTTTTGTATTTTTCTACATTGTTTACATTGACTTAGAAATTTTTTGAGCGAATCCACTGAGATAAAATTGATTTTATAAAGGAACGGTTTAAATTGT